>QVTF01020909.1:0-60715 GCA_003573665.1 Oxygymnocypris stewartii | reverse complement strand
TGTAAAAAAGCATGTCCCTGCAAGTATCCTTGTAAACACAGTTGCTTATGGCTTAGGTGAAGGTAAACAATTGATAAAGAAAATGGATAGTATATTGGTTCACAGCAGTTTAATGTTCCTAAACCTTCTGTGTCATGAATGTTAATCAAACAACAAAACTCAGAGAGAAAAATCACTTTTGGAGCTTTAACACAGATTTTATTAGATTTAATGTATACAGTGAAGACTATGCAGTGTTATTTAACATGCTATTATTCAACCAGTATACCTGGATACTGTTAAACTTACCGGTTAAATATAAAGCACTGTTTTAAGGATGTAACGGTTATCACGGTATTGTTCAAATGTGCTGGATATGTTCAAAAATTACCGACACATAAATAAATTCACCAAGTTTTAGATAAAAAAATCAACAAACAACAAATAAAATGACTTTTTGTTTGCATAATCACTAAAACAATAACATTACCAATGATGTTCTTATTTACAACTTCACAACTTGACTGACAACAGTTTAATAGCATGTTCAAATATCTAATGTAAATGTTCAAATAAATCTTTGAAAAAGTTTCATAAAAAGTTAAACCTCCCATTTCAGACTTAAAATAAAGGAAAGGGTTAAGTCACAATGATAATTGATTAATAAATGACTATATGTATTTTATCTGTTCCATAAATATTTCTAGATAACTTATCTGAATTGTTTAAATGTGTAGAATCCATATAAGCTTGTTTTTCCTCAACTGGTTAAAATGTACAGCAGGGCATGCAAATTCGGTCCATTTTTGGCCAGACAGAAACTGCACACAGGCAATATAATTATGTCTCTTTAAATCCACTCTCTGACAGCAGGTGGTGCTTTATATGGAAAAGCTGAATTACAGCAGTTTCCCGTGAACTCTGTGGACAAAGCAGTATTGCGATTAAGAACACTTCCTTTAGGTATTACATGGAGCGAAGATGAAAACAAAATGCCATCGAATCGTTTCTGAAGACAGCCAGAAACTTCTGAGATACATTCATAAAATTAATTCATTCATATATGTATGATTCCCTCAGCACTCTTAAAATATCCCAGCTTTTCTGCTCTATTTTCATTTAAAATGAAACTACTCTGCTGCTGTGCGCATGCGAGACTGTTACTGAAAACTGTTGTGATATGTCTTGAGATGTTCAAATCGTGGTAATCGAATGCGGTTTTAATGATAATTAAAATATGAAACGGTAACCATGGGGAATTTTATCATGATTTATTATTAAACCGCTAATCGTTACATCCCTATTTAATTTATATATGTTCTATTCTATTTATCTATGTTTGTAATTTGCCTATTTTTCTATGCTGATTTACTCACCTACAAAATCACCCCAATCTTTGATTATTATTTTGCAAGTCATCTGTTTTTTTTTGTTTTTGTTTTTTCATATCACAATATATACTGCAGGAATACAAAATATTGTCATGTGTTTTTCCAATATCGTGCAGCTCTAAAAAAAAGGTTACTTTATGTATGTCACTACAGAGTACAAAATACACACTTTAAAAAGTAATTTGTAACATATTTAATTAGATTATACGTTTTGTAACTTAATCTAATTACTTCAGAAAACTATAATTTGGGGGGAAAATAAGGTATGTAATGCAAATGGTCCTCTACAAAGAAAAAATGACATCCACGAAACATAAAACTTGGTTTGCATTTTATTTTGAACAACATCAGTTTTCCACAAATTTTTGAAGGAAAAAAAATACTGATACTCAAGACAGCACAATGATGCGTTAAAAAATGCATTTTATAATTGGATGAACAAGATAAATTGTACTTATTTTGTCTTCTTGGAAACATGAGTATTAGATTCTGAAGAGCAGTACTAAAAAAGTAAATATATAGTAAATATTTTTATAGTTCAGTAAATATTTCTACAAAATAAACAAATAAATTATCTTTATATTATTATTTATATTATATTATAATTAATATATATATAGTATCATAAATATATGGCCTGTAAATTCTCTAGAATTCACCCACGTTGTTGTTTTTTCATACAGTTTTGAGCCAGTCTCAAATTTGAATCAGCTGAACACTAACAGTAAGGGTCCTCTCCATGGGGGAAGCAGCACACATGTTCTTCATCATACTTCTTGGTAGGCTATTCTGGTTCTCTGATGCTATCAGCAAGGCTAATCCAAACAAGACTACAAATACACTGACCCAGAATCAGTTTGTTGTGGATCTATTCTCCTGCCACCTGGGGTCTGTCTAATGACAGATCTCAAACACCACTGGCCATCCCAAGCTCTAACAGCAAGAAACAAATACATCACCCTTTAAGCCCACCATGAACACCAGAGGGCTGTTTCGTAAAAGTCACTAAGAAAAGCGGGGATTAAAGTACCTAACCTGACTTGAAATAACCTAAAAAATCAATCGGGACGAAGTTTCATAAAGGACAATTCAAGTTCCCGCAATCTGACTAATTCGATCCAGGTTCAATGAGTCAGGATAATGTGACGTGGAAGTTTATTCTAAAGCAGCCCTTAATGTCGATCATGGATCAAAACAATCCAGCATGGAAAACAGTGAATATTTGTGCTGTTTAAATGCATTTCTGTTTTCCTCAGTGCATAACTGACACGTATATTTTGATCTGTAAATGTTGGAAAGTCATGCAAATATATCCATTTTGCTGTCAGGAGTGGGCAGGGCTTATGTGAGCGAACGAGCGCTGCGGCACGCATTTGCGCTAAACAGATGGAGCAGAATAGATTAATAGCGCAATAATTCTGAGTAAAATATACATACTGCTAAAATGTTTGTTGTTGGACATTAAATGTGACACGTAGAATTTAATCCATAATATAAGTGTATTTTTATGATAGCAGTAACTATAAATAAAATAAGATAGTTAAATGTGTGTTCCTCTTATCAGTTAAAATGTAGTCTGATTTCTATTTTCTATTTTCATTCAGTGATTTTAACTTTTATTTCGTGTTTTTAATGTTTTAATACTTTAAAGAGCACATTATGTTGTAATGTTTTAATGTTCTAATAACCATAAGAGGTACAGCTGTCATTAAAATCAGAAAGAAAGGCTGCATGGTTAAAAATCTGCTGATCAACTGAATGCACGAGTAGCAACTATATTCAAATGTTTTCATGTACTGTATCCTAAAAAAGATTATTAGCCAACATTTCAGGCACAATACAGTAAATACAGTTGTTTGAAGCATAATTTATTTTATTTTATTATTTAAGGTGTACTTTCTGTATACTTTTAATTTTGGACTAATAATAAAGTCAACTAATTGTATGTGAGAGAGTCAGCGGTAATATCGGTTCGTTCCTATTGGTCAGAGTTAGAAGAGCTCAGCTTAGCCTGGGTTGTTAGCCTGATTTGGAGCAGATTAGCTGCAAAGAATAAATATCCATAGTAACATAATTTAGCTTAATTTAGCCTGCTTTCATGCAACTGAGTCAGGACTAAATGCAACCAGGATAACTGGAAAATCCCAGCTTAATACCTTATCTTGCTTTTGTGCAATAACCCTCAGCCCACTCAGTCAATGTGTAAATATGATGTAATGCTTTTACATTTACAAATTAGAATAAAAACTGAACACATAGCAGAGATGAGTCCTGAGTCTATTCTCACATCCTAGACTTGATCAAGATTAAGTTTTTGCGTTTCACACCACTTGCTCACCAAGGGATCCACTGCAGTGAATGGGTGCCGTTAGAATGAGAGTCTAATCAGCTGCTAAAAACATCACAATAATCCAGACTCCAGTCCATCAATTAACACTGTTGTTCTCGATTCCAGTCCTTGGGGCCCCCTGTTCTGCAAACTTTGCATGTGTCCCTTATTTAGCACACCTGATTGAGATCATCAGCTTGATAGGGAAGAGCTCCACGAACTAAACTAATGATATGATCATATCAATGAGGTGTGTTAAATAATGGAAACATGCAAAATGTGCAGAGCAGGGGGCCTCCAGGACTTGAATTGAGAACCACTGAATTAACATCATGTGAAGCGAAAAGCTGAGTGTTTATAAGAAACAACTATATCATTAAGACATTTTTAAACTTCAAACCATTGCCTCTGGCTCCTCTATCCACAATATTGCTATCTATAAAAAAAGGTAAAAGACAAAGTTGTCTCAATTCAATCCGGAGAGAAATGTATAAAGAATTAACTATATGTAAATTAAACCCCTTTTTTCCTCTTCAAATGAAGATTTTTTAAATCACCTAGTTATAACTGCACGTGATTCGTTCGTGTAAGGTGAAAGAAACGAACCAATCCACGGTGGTGGCAAGCGAGCCAATGGCTATGCAGCCCACCATAGCCCGCCAAAATGGGAAGGACATCTGGCTATATAATCCGCTGCTTGCCACTGCATCTCAGATTTCTTCGAAAGAAGCAACCGAGCGTGCAGCTCATAGCACGGCCAGGAACGCAGTACTCGTTCCCATATCTCAGGGAACCGAGGTTACGATAGTAACCGAGTATGTTCCCCTTTGATATTTCACTCGCACTGCGTCGAGATATCGATGTAAGTATGGGAACCAGTCCAATCACGCCGTGCTATGACGTGGAATGACTCGAAACCAAGACTTACGTGGGATTAGACCCAGTGGAGTCAATAAAATACACCAAGCACAGGGTGAGCCTTGAGGGTCATCCGTGGCCTGGGTGTCGTCCCGAAGAGACACCTGGCATCCATATAGTTATGGACAGAACAAGTTAAGAGGGGCTTGAACAAAGTTGGTCATGTGAACCCGAAATATTGCTACTTAAGCAGAAAGAACTCTGGCCTGCAAGCGGGGACATCCATGTTGTAAAACCTTGCAAATGTGGATGGCAAGGACCAGCCAGCCGCCTTACAAATGTCTGAAATGGACACCCAGCTGGACCATGCCCAAGACGAGGCAATGCCTCTGGTGGAATGGGCTTTGACTCTGATGGGGCACTGCAACGCCGAGGACGATTATGCTAATGTGATAGCATCCACTAACCACCTAGAAATTCTCTGCTTCGTAACAGGGCCACCTTTAGCGTGGTTACCAGAGCCAACAAAAAGCTGTTCTGACTTCTGTACGAGGCAGAGCGCTCAATGTATAATCTCAGGACCCTGACGGGGCAGAGCAGGGACTGCTGGCTGCCCATCGGGGGGGTGCGTTATGACCTGGGCTCTGAACGGAGTGGAGAGCACCTTAGGTACATAATCCAGCCTTGGTTTCAGGAGCCCGAATTCCAGGCTAACAGGGTTGACGGAAAGGGCCTGCAGGTCTCCTACTTGCTTGACCGATGCCAGTGCTAACAGCAGGGCGTTTTTCAACGAGAGTACTCTGAGGCTCGAGGATTGGAATGGCACAAACAGGATTAGTACGGTTGCTAAGTCCCAAGGTGGAACTGTACGAGGACGCGGGGGATTCATTCTCCTGGCACCTCATAAATATTGAGTTACCGCAATATCTCTGACCACCGATTGGCCAGCAATAGGGGCATGCTATGGCTGCCGCGTAAACTTTGATGGTGGATGAGGAATGCTGTTTATCCAACATCTCCTGCAGAAATGAAAGTACCACTGACACATCGGAGGTGACCGGGTCTAAGTCGCGGTCTTGACACCAAGTCGAGAAAATGGCTTATTTCAGAGCGTAGAGATGGGGCTTCATTGTGCCGTTCGCTTGAGAGAGGAGATCCCATCTCAAGGAGATCGGCCATGGGACTGCTTTCAGCAGCTGGAATAACTCGGACACCCGCGGTTGGTTCCTCCAGAGGGGGGCTATTAGAATCAGCTTGTGCCATTGTTCCCTCACTCGCCTGAGTACCTACGGTAGCAGAGCGCCTGGGGGGAAAGCATAGAGCGGAGAGCTGGGCCATTCGTAGGCCAGGGCATCTATGCTCCTTGTAAAAAAGAGATTGGGCAGTAAGAGTGTCTTTGGAGGCAAAGAAGTCTACTCGAGCTCTGCCAAAGATTTCCCAAATTCTCTGAACCGCGAGCGGGTGGAGCGTCCATTCCTCTGAAGAGACATTGTTCCTTGACAACACATCTGCTCCTTGGTTAATTTTGCTCCCGGCACATGCGTTGCCTTCAGTGAGCGCAGATTGTTCTGAGACCACACAAGAAGGTTGTTCGCCAGCGTGCAGAGTCGCTTCGAGACGAGGCCACCCTGGTGATTTATGTATGACACCACGGAACTGCTCTCTGAGCGTATTTGCACATGGTGAAGAATTGACAGGCCTGACACACTGCTAGCATTTATAGGCAGTTGGTTTGCAGCCCCGACTCCTCTTCGGACCACAGGCCGAAGGTGGGTTTGCCCTCGCACAGCGCTCCCCAACCCTTGTTGGAAGCATCTGACTTGACAACCTTTCTTCTGTGCGCCGTGTCTAGGATCACGCCTCGCTTTAGCCAAAAGGGGTCCCTCCAAGGGGCCAGGGCTGATTCATAGGCCTGAGTCACTGTTACGTGGTGAATCGAGCCATCAAGAACTGGATGGGTCGCATGTGAAGCAGACCCAACTATAGAAGGACGGATGCGAGACGAGTGGGGGGCATGCCATAATATTGTGAGCTCGTTTGAACTTCGGGGAAGAAGGGGGACGAGTGTTGGTGGGGGGCTTTGATAGCACCCCGTGAGAAAACACTCGTCCAGCCTGCTCTGAGATGGCTCCTTAGCGGAGACCATTCGAGCCTGAGCTCATTGACAGCCTTTGTCATGATGTAGATGAGCTCCTCATCCGCTCTGAGTCTGGCGTTATGTGAAGAGGATAACGTTAAGAGGGCGGAGTCAGTACCAGAGCCCGAACACACCTCCACGTCCGAAGCCGCCAGAAAAAAAAGCAGTCATCTACTTCGCCGTCATTTGCACCGAATGAGATAATGTTGCTCACTGCGGAAGGACACTGGTCATGTTGAGGGAAGAGGATGGACGAATGCTCTCTCTCTGTGGTGACGGCGAGGCACGCGGGCATTTAGCCGACGTGAGCTCGCTTGTCACCGGCTGCTCAAATCCTCTGCCCACTGTTTTTTCTCACAGATCCCTGGGAGAAAGAAAACGGGAGGGCGCGAGGGGCGGAGTCGCTCTCTGAAAAGAAAGCTAACCGCGAGCGCAGAGAGGCAAGACTGAAACGCTCACAGTGTGAGCAATACGCCCCGCTGAGCGCAGCGTCAGCATGTGATTTCCCCAAGCGTTACACATACTCAGCATGAGTGTCATCAGCCTGCAGGGGATTCCCGCACGTCTTACAATGACGGCCCAGCATTTGCAACAACACTGCGCTGAAATTTGCTCAACAACAGTGGAGAGACTTTTTCATTAGAAGAAGTGTTATTATGGATTATGGGCTGGTATTTTGGCCAGAAGCAATGGTTTACAGTTAAAACGCATTAAAGACAGATTTGTACAGCTTTTTACTTCCCAAGACATTAACTGACGGATGGTAGTGGTGTGGATTACTTGTCGTTATGATTTTTATCAGCTGTTTGGATTCTCATTTTGACGGCACCCATTCACTGCAGATGATCCATTGGTGAGCAAGTGATGTAATGATGAATTTCTCCAAATCTGTTTTGATGAAGAAACAAACTCATCTCGGATGGCCTGAGGGTGAACTTTTCAGTTAAGCCAAGTTCTGGGCTTTGGACTGTAAGTCTTAGTAAATATTTATAAAAGAATCATGTAGATTTCCTAAAAAACTGATGTGGCTAGAAAAACAACACATTAAGTCATTTTAGCATACAGCCATAACTTGTGGTGGACCAAATCAGGTCACATACTAAAAGGAAAAAAAGTAATTACCAAAAACGTAAACTGACCCACATTAATGGGCTCAGTGACTGTAATAGCTGAAGTGAAAAGCTACTGGTTGGCATTGGGAAGCTAAAATGTTTGCTCTATGGGAATTCCAGATCAGCTAATTGTGCAAACGGCTCTCTGAGTAATTGGTTCTTCAAACACAGATGTAGATTTAATTTAAATATCTTGACTGCGTTCCCTGTAATAATCAACTCTGTAATCAGAAATAGCATGAAAATATGTTATATACTATATATTTAACACTTAGGTTATATTAGATATAAAATACTCAAATATTTCCAACCATTGTAAACATGCTGGTTATGTGATAAAATATCATAGAAACATGCTAGCAACATGCTAAAAATCATGTTAAATCATGACAGAAACAGGCTAAGTCAAGTTATGTATCTGTTAAATACTAGAAACGAGTGAAAACATGCTAGAAGCACACAATATTTAGAATGCATAATTAAAATCGACATTTCTGGATTTTATTAAAGCAAAGCCATTTCAGCACAGGTTAACTATTATATTATTTCCAATTTAATAATGTTTTTATTCTTGCATTTCAACAGGTTGTATGTATTTTTATGTAAGTTTATTGTTTATGAAAGTTAAATTGCAATTTTATTAAACTATTCTATTAGTAAAGCAGTTGCATGTTGCTAGAGAATCTTCTAAAAGTTCTTAGGCATCTGGGAAAAACATCATGATAATTTCTTAAGGGCTATATTTTTTAAATTGTTACTATTCTACCGGTATTGTAATAGCACTAAAATAGTATTGCCTCCAGTTCAGTATTGCTGTGAGAATGAAGAATGAAGTGACGTCTGGTAGAGTCTTCGAGTATCACCTTCGCAAGCCATCTAATCCTGTTATGTTACACAAACTTGCTCCTGAGCAGGCTTGAGCTTAAGGACCTGTTGCTATGACAACAACCCAGATGAGCTTTGAAGAACAGAATAATCCAGGATTGTGTCAAATCATCAACAATTAAATCCAGCTAACTCCGTAATCGACATGCAACAATGGGACCCTGTTTTCAATGACCTCATAGGCTGATATTATTATTTTTGACACAACTCAAGTCAAAGAAACAGCAACTCGAATGTCAATGTCAAGTCTCAATAATTTCATATTCAAATTCACACGTTCTGAGTCCACTCTGACACCTGCATCACAGTAATACATTACACCAAATGTAACACTGTCAATGTCTTCTCTTCAGCTAAAGTTTTATTAGATTTCCATCATGTTCTGGTGGCTTTGTCTTGGCAAGGCAATTTGAGGAATGAGGCCGGGCACAAAAGAAGGCTGTTGTTATCAGGGAGCTGTGACTATCAGCGTGTTTTTGGGCAGGTCATGCTGACTGGTACTCTATTATCACTGCCTGCATCCACAACCAAGGGAAATAACCTACTGTAACTAGGAAGCAAAATGTGGCATGCTTAAGGCTCGGAGACAACAAGATGAAAAATCGATATGTGCATGTAAAAAATTATCCTGGGTATCTTCTATGCTTGTATATCTGCACCGTTTTAATGCTTTACTGATAAACATTGTCATAAGAGAGTACATACAATTAGTAGAATTTAGTCACAATCTATTTTAAGGTCCAATTCACGCTATTAACAAACTATTAAATATGACTACCTCAATAAACTACTAATTTGCTGATTATTAATAGTTAGTAAGTTAGTTGTTACGTTTAGGTATTGGGTATGGATATAGATTATGGTCATGCAGAATATGTGCTTTATAAGTACTAATTAACAGCAAATATGTTATTAATAGGCATGCTAAAGTAACTAGTTAAAAGTGAGAATTGGTCCCTATACCAGAGTGTTACTTGGAATGTCAACTAACTTAATTATATTAGCGAAATTAACTGCATTTTTAGTAGCAGTTCTCAAAAGAGCAGCTTTCAGAGTGACACATACTCAAAAACGTATTTTTAACAAGTTCAATATGTCAGTTTTGTTAACTGTGTACATATCAAAATTTAATTAATTAATTTAATATTAATTAATTTTGAGATATAGAGTGACAACTTTAATGTTTAGTACTGTAATCTACTGTACTGTTAAAAAAGGCTTTGATTCAAAATTACTTTTAGCAGGGCTCTAGAGTGCGACCAATTTGGTCGCACGTGTGACCTAATTTCTCAAGGGTGCGACTAAAAAAAATCTGTGCACCTGTGCGACCAGCCGTTCCAGAAAAGAAAAAAAAAGTATCCGCTCTTGAGTCTCCCTGTGCTTCAACAAACAGACACACATTAGGCTCATATCGTGGTCTAAACCAATCAGAGATAGTGAAGGGCGGACCCCAAACTTTTGTCTATGATGCATTTTTGCTATTCCCAATTCAGAAGCGAGATCGCGCTCACGTGGAGGAGTTTCAGCACGCGAAACATGAAAGCCCTGTTTATGATAGAAGAGAGAAATAACCATTAAAACATGCTTTCACTTTAGGCCTGTGGCGGTTATATTAAACTAAGTTTATTTAATGGGTTTTTATTTTATTTTGGCTTCTAAGTATTATAGCCGCGTTTCTTCTAGCACAACTTCCTTCCCTTCACAGCGGCGCGCATTCGTTCCTCCCTGACCCAAACTTAACGTCAGAATCAGATCAATCGTTTGTCGATTGTTGTAAAATGCCGTCTTTACAGTTACTAAATTGCTGGACATGTTTAATAATAAAAAGTTGAAAGTACAATCTGCACGAGAGACGCTGTTCCCCAGGTGTGTGTGCTTGTGTGTGCCTGCGCGGCGCGCTCTAAAACTGACAAGCAAAGTACACTTTGAGCTTCAGACGCGTCCAAACGATCAAATACACACATCATTAATGTGCTTCATTAATGTTAATCAAAGAACAAAATGCAAAGAGAAAATCACCCACAGCTCTTAATCTGAATAAAGTTATAGCTTTAAGTATTAATCTATCAATATATACAGTGAAAACTATGCAGTGTTCATTTACATTTGATCACTTTCAGATTTCTTTTGTAGCTATTACTGTCACGGTCCTGCTGGTGTGCCCAGGCTGGCCACCAAATGTCTCTGTGTGTTGAGCACATGGCTTGTTGTTTGTTTGGTGCCATGTGCTCCCATGTCGATTGTCTGTCCCCTCCCATCTTGTTACTTAATCATTGTTTCAGTGTCTCCAGCTGTGTCTCCATCGTTACCCTCGTTTGTCTCCCTATATAGTCTCCTTGTGTCTGCAGTCCTGTGCTGATCCGTTATCTTTCGTGTGTCGTATGTTACATGTGAGTTTTGTGTTTGACTGTGCTCCAGTCTTCTGCCTGCCTGCTTGTTTTTCCCCTTCGGGGTGGTTTTTGTTGTTCTTCTTTGTTTTATTTTGTTATTAAAGAAACCTGATAAATCTCTGCATTTGAGTCCTCGACCTCATCTCTCGTGACAGAACGGATCAGCCAAGATGAGGACTCAGCAGAGGAGGGGCTTGGACCGCCCACCACCCGCCATCTCCAGCCCCCTATACCAACGCATCCTCCAGTTTGAGCCCCTGAGCTCCTGCCGTCAGCAGGGCAATGACGTGAGGAGGTTTGCCGTGGAGTTCAGTGGTGCAGCTGAGGGGCTAGATTACAATGATGAAGCCCTCAAGGACCTCTTCAACAGCGCCCTTGACGAGCCCCTCAGCTGGTGGAGGATGAGGGGGCTGGACCACCTCACATTTGGGGAATTTGTTGAGGCTTTGGCACGTTCCCCAGCTAAGGTGGCTGGTGTGCCTCAGGTGGTGGGCAACAAGGCTGCAGCTCCTCCAGTGGCGGCAGATGGAGCTGGAGTGCCCCTAATGGCGGCCGTCAAAGCTGCAGCGCACCCCGGGATGCCGAGGCTGGTGCGTAAGTTGGAGGATTCACCCATGAGGTCGGTACGGGCAGCCGACTTTTCTCCAACGAAACCCAGCCCGGTGGTCCTGGAGGCCATGGTGGAGAGCGCCCGCTCCGCTCCAGAGCCCGCTCCGATCCGAGAGCCCAAGGAGTCCGCTCTAGAGCCCGCTCCGATCCGGGAGCCCAAGGAGTCCGCTCCAGAGCCCGCTCCGATCCGAGAGCCCAAGGAGTCCGCTCTAGAGCCCTCTCCGATCCGGGAGCCCAAGGAGTCCGCTCCAGAGCCGCTCCGATCCGGGAGCCCACGCATTCCGCTCCGGTCCGGGAGCCCACGCATTCCGCTCCGGTCCGGGAGCCCACGCATTCCGCTCCGCTCCGGGAGCCCACGCATCCCGCTCCGATCCGAGAGCCCACGGAGTCCGCTCCGATCCGGGAGCCCACGCATTCCGCTCCGGTCCGGGAGCCCACGCATTCCGCTCCGGTCCGGGAGCCCACGCATTCCGCTCCGGTCCGGGAGCCCACGCATTCCGCTCCGGTCCGGGAGCCCACGTATTCCGCTCCAGAGCCCGCTCCGATCCGGGAGCCCACGGAGTCCGCTCCAGAGCCCGCTCCGATCCGAGAGCCCAAGGAGTCCGCTCCAGAGCCCGCTCCGATCCGGGAGCCCAAAGAGTCCGCTCCAGAGCCCGCTCCGATCTGGGAGCCCACGCATTCCGCTCCGGTCCGGGAGCCCACGTATTCCGCTCCAGAGCCCGCTCCGATCCGGGAGCCCACGGAGTCCGCTCCAGAGCCCGCTCCGATCCAGGAGCCCACGGAGTCCGCTCCAGTCCAGGACCCCACTCCGTTCCGGGAGCCCACGGAGTCCGCTCCAGAGCCTGCTCCGCTCCGGGAGCCCACGCAGTCCGCTCCATTCCGGGAACCCACGCAGTTCGCTCCGTTCCGGGAGCCCACGCAGTCCGCTCCAGAGCCCGCTCCGTTCCGGGAGCCAACGCAGTCCGCTCCAGAGCCCGCTCCGTTCCGGGAGCCCACGCAGTCCGCTCCAGAGCCCGCTCTAGTCAGGGAGCACACAGACTCCGCTCCAGAGCCCGCTCCGGTCTGGGAGCCCATGCAGTCCACTCCGGTCCTGGACCCCGCTCCGGTCTGGGAACCCACAGAGCCCACTCCAGGGCCAGCCCCACCCTGGCACCCCTGTGTGCCCATTGCTCCAGGCCCTCTTCCACTCCACGGGCCTGGCCCACCTCCCTCCTAGACATTTTTCTGTTTAGTGTGTGTGGAGCGTCTGGGATCCGCTCCTTAAAGGGGGGGTTATGTCACGGTCCTGCTGGTGTGCCCAGGCTGGCCACCAGATGTCTCTGTGTGTTGAGCACATGGCTTGTTGTTTGTTTGGTGCCATGTGCTCCCATGTCGATTGTCTGTCCCCTCCCATCTTGTTACTTAATCATTGTTTCAGTGTCTCCAGCTGTGTCTCCATCGTTACCCTCGTTTGTCTCCCTATATAGTCTCCTTGTGTCTGCAGTCCTGTGCTGATCCGTTGTCTTTCGTGTGTCGTATGTTACATGTGAGTTTTGTGTTTGACTGTGCTCCAGTCTTCTGCCTGCCTGCTTGTTTTTCCCCTTCGGGGTGGTTTTTGTTGTTCTTCTTTGTTTTATTTTGTTATTAAAGAAACCTGATAAATCTCTGCATTTGAGTCCTCGACCTCATCTCTCGTGACAATTACTTACCTGAACATTAATGTTAGTAGACATTCATGGAAAAATTAAATCACAGTTTTTTCACAGTTTTATTTTTCATTTCATTTGTACATTTTTTTGTGGTATGACAAATGGTATATTTGTCAGTTTGTTTAACTTTGTTTCTTTGTTCATGTTCTTACTGTATCTTATGTATATAAAACACTAAAAATGCCTGAACACTCGTGCATTTACAAATTGATGTTTTATATTTATTTAATGAAATATTTATTTAACATTTCAGAATATAAAGCAATGTTAATTAAGCTGCTAATCTATCATATAAATATAGATGTATGTATATGTATATATATATAGATGTATGTATATGTATGTATGTATGTATGTGTATGTATATGTGTATGTGTATTAATATGTGTATATGTATGAATATGTGTATATGTATGTATATGTGTATATGTATATGTATATGTATATATACATGTGTGTATGTATGTATATATATATATATGTGTCAGAGCATGTGAGCGGAGCGGAGCGGGGAGCGAGCGGGGAGCGGAGCGTGCAAAATATAGTCGGAGCGCGGAGCGGGTTTTTATCCAAAGGCTGGAGCGATCGCTCTGTCTCGCTCCGGTTCCGCTCCGATACCGCTCACACCACGAGCCTAGGGCATGCACACATCCACCCAGAATTCACATGTGCCTTCAACAATTAACAAAACCATCAGCCTATACTTATAGTTAGCCTATAGTTTTAAATAAATATATGTTCTATTTTGACTGATGTTGCTGTGAGTTCTTTATAGGATATAGGCTGCGTGGCGGACGCGTCACGGAGCGGGTTTGCTGCATGTTGATTTTCCTTTCCTTTCCTTTCCGGTCTTAGGCATGCAGAGTAATTTTAAATTTGAGCGAGCGTGGAGCGATTTCACCGGAGCGGGAGGAAATTGTAGATGAGTGGGGAGCGGAATTGAGCGGAGCGATCTGGTCCGACTTTGAGCGGTGGAGCGGGGGGAGCGAACACCCACGTGAGCGGGGAGCGGAAATTCTCACCGCTCAGCTCCGCTCACATGCTCTGATGTGTGTGTGTGTGTGTGTGTGTGTGTGTGTGTGTGTGTGTGTGTGTGTGTGTGTGTTTGTGTGTGCATGTGCGTGTATATATATATATATATATATATATATATATATATATATAAAAAAGTACAGATAAGAATACCGTTAAAGTACCGGATCGATAAGAGGAGTAATACCGTTAAAACCTTAACGATACCCATCCCTAATTAAAATACAGTATGAGCACAGACAGACCAGGTGTTTTTTTGTCCTCTTTAAATACTTTTTTTCATAATGTTTAGTGAAATTATTTGGCAGTCTGAGGTGGGATGGCGGTGCAGGATTTTTTTATAGGTTTAGGGGTGGGGGGGTTGAGAAGCACTGCACTAGAGCATCCCTTCATTCAGACACAGTGGAAGATCTGATAAGAATCAGGGGGCAAGTCTGGAAGATGTTGATGCTAGAGAGAGTGTGGCCAGCGGGTTTAGCCGAGGCCAAAGATCAAGAAGCCAAACTACAGGAGTTGGCCATCCGAGGGGCATGTGACTGCAATGGAGGATAGTCCATAAAACATTGAGCCATGAGATGTTCAGTTTGAAGCCCTTAAAACACTTAATTTAGATTTAATTTTTATTTCATTTATCTTGAGATGTTTTAACTTTAAGCACCAACACTTTTTCTGTAAGTTACCTTTCTTGTAGAATTGTGCTTCAAATAAAGAACGATATGTTGACCACATTGTTAGTTAATCGTTTACTAGTCAATATTGCCTATACGAAAATTTGGGTGCACCTAACTTTTGTGCTGGTGCACCTAAGAAAAAAAGTTAGGCGCACCAGTGCAACCAGTGCAAAAAGTTAGTCTAGTAAAATATTTTTCTGCCTACCATAAGCATCCTGCCCTTATGCAGCCAGTCTGCACAGCCGTTTTAACCCCTTGCCATGCGGACCGTGGCCTGGCAGGCCATCCCCGGTGTGTCAACGTGGATAATGATGAGGTTAAATGCAGAGAACACATTTCACTCCACATTATACTCTGTATAATTGTGTATGTGACAAATAAAGCTCATCTGAGCTTAATTTGTATTTTGTATTGTACGGAAGTTCTGAGGCTGGAGATTCTGGGCCTTTCCAGGATTCACGGCCCTGAAGAGTCAAGCACTCTGTTTTTGTTGCACAGACCACCTATCTTGCTGAAAAAGCGGGATAATTTCAGTGTGACCTGAAGGTTTTGTGTAGGAGTCCCATTGCAGCGCTCTCCCGTTAAAGTGCCTCAGTGTTAGAGGAACTCGAAGAAGAGTGGTGCTGATCGATGGAACGGCCACTCGTACTTTCAGTGTGTACTCAAACCTTTTTGTTTCATCTCACCATGAACCCACTCCCATCTCGAGAGCATCACACATGAGACGAGAACTAAAGGGCAGCATCTCTTTTCTGCTTGCTAGTCTTTTTTAACACACCATGTGTAGCTCTCAACGTACTTGTGCTTTTAACACTGGGGTGTTAGTTGACGTTGCTTACAGTAGAACAGGGGAGGCATAAACTTGTGAATGAGATAAGCCATGTTGATAAAAAGGCAGGACATATAGGGCAGGACAAGGGCCCTTTCAGCATGATAAGGGGATTATCACTAGAAAAGATACAGCTCAGCTGGAATAACTCTCCTGTTATATTAAACCTCCTCTCTGCCAAAAAAATGTTGTTATTTTATTTAATTATTATTATTTCTTACAGGTTGTATTAAAGTACTGACTATCTTTAAATAATGTCAGGTTTTAAATAGAACTCTATAATAAAAATACAACAATGTTCATGTTTGAAATAACTGTATTAAAACTGATATAAGAAAGTTGTTGCTTGATATTTTCTTGTATTTTATCGTTAACGATAATTAGACGATATTTTGCTGAGTGTGTTATTGTGCTGGTATCTTAAGGACTGCCATAGACAGCTGACTCCTAAAGTTTTTGATATTCTTTATATTTTGTGTAGTGGTCGGTTCACACTGATAGAAATTAATCTTTCCCAATACATTTAAATTTATTTTTAACTTTTATAGGCATTTATACCTTTAGAAAGCCATTTTTTAAAGTGTGCGTTATCTTTTGAGTCAAATTCTTACATTTAATCAGTAAATTAGAATAATGAGACATTTATGCTGCTACCAAGCAAATGAAATCAGTATCAATAGAATTAATCTTTGCAATGCAGAGGAAACACAGAAGCTGCACCTGAAGTGGCATTTAGATGCTGTGCAAATAATTAAATGTGATGATAATGCGCATCTAGTCAGTAAAAAGCCGGTTCTGTGATTAGTAGTAAATCTCCTTCACATGCTTTCAGATAGAGCGGCATTTAACACACAGAGCCTAGTTCACTGAGAAGCTACGCAATATCATGTTCATAATCGAATAGGATTAATCTGCGATTATGAATGCGATATTGCATAGCTAGTCCGTGAACTACAGCTCTGTCTAGTAAATGCCGCTCCATCTGAAAGCACATGAAGGAGATTTACAACTAATCACAGAACCGGCTTTACTAGGGGTGTAAATCAGATGGTTCGTCACGATTCGATTCAATATCGATTCTCATACCCAGCGATACGATATTTGTCGATACCTCAAAAAAATATACGATACGATTGGATTTGATACAAGAGTATATCGATCGATATATCGATATTATCATATTATATACCTATTTTAAACAACCATCTACATTTTTATTAACTCAAAAATGCAACCAAAAATATATAACTTGAACATAAATCTAAAAATGCTACTATGGGCTCAGTGCTAAACATATTTTCTACAGATAACCAAATTACAAGCAATAGCAGAATATAAATACAATAAAAGAAAGACACAAGTTCAATAAACAGTGCTTTTTTGAGGTTTTTCAGCTCAGTCTAAAATAAATGTTCAGGTACGCTACAGAAATGTAATAATCAAATGTAAAATAACTGCATAGTCTTCACTGTATAAATTAAATAGCCTATGAATTAATACTTTTTGAAGTTACAAATGTTATTTAGTCAGGAGCAGTGAGCACTTATATTTTTTTTGGACCGCATTAGATTTATTATTAGTTTGCTTTCACTTTAAGAACGAAAGCACGGATTTAATATACTGATACACATGCCTTTTTTATCCACTGTTTACATTAAGACTTATGCTATGCTTAACCGACTGTTTACAAGGATATTAGCCCAAACATGCATTTTGATGTAGTTTTGTCAGTATTTATACATCCATGCTCAAAAAAGCGCAGGAGAGCTCAATTCAGTATTCACGCAGAGTTGACGTGTCTATTTGTGTGTGTGCGCTTTAGATGTGTGCGCGGGAAACTTTTCACACAACGCGCGACTGTTACTCCAACAATCCCGAGCGTCCTTTATGCTCGCCTCGTGTGTTCGGGGAGTCCTTATATCAAGTCCTGCCTGACACGTGAGATTGAACGAGAATGCACGTGTTGGTGGTAACACATAGATGGACATTATGTGAAAAGGTGGACAGTGCCAAAATAAAGGTGCCTTTTTATACTACAGATATCGATATTTTACACGTGGCATTGATGCATCGTATCGTCATATATTGTATCGGTATATCGATCCATATCGATGAATTGTTACACCCCTAGGCTTTACTGACTAGATATGCATTATCATCACATTCGATTATTTGCACAGCCCTACACACTACTGTTTAGTGCAGAATAAATGCATTTAGCATTCTATTACAAATGCATAAATAATGTCTGATAAATTAAACATGAAATGTTGAAAACTGTTATTTGAATTTATTTAAATTATAAAAATAAACTTTATAAGTGAAATTAAAACCACCACCAGGTGGCAGCAAGTCGCTGTTAGTCATTGCAATTGAACTGAATCAATAAAAACGGTTGATTCTTTCCAGAACAGAACAACATCATGTTGCTCAGAGATATAAAACAGTGCTGTAACTTAGTTTGGAATGGCTTTTGTTGTCGAAATAGAGGAAAAACAGGCGATATTGTGTCTAAAATGTAAGTTTCTTAATTAACTTCTTGTTTTTGAACAGTTGTAAAAAATAATATTACGTTTGTAATCATAGTAATTTTTGGAGAATGAAATGGCACTCTTTGTGTGATATTGATTAACTATATGACATTATATAAATATATACATTTTCTGTAGCCATATCTTACATTTTGTGATCATTCTAAATGTATTTTAATAGACTGAATCATACAGTGAAAGAACACACTCTAAATGTGCACACGCACTAGTCTAGACTTCCCGTAATGTAAGGGTGCACTCTGTAGAGGTGTTTTGAATGGTTTTTGCAAAACATAATGAGACATTAACGATAATGTCAAATCGCACATCATTAAAATAACAATTTCGATATTATCATAGACGACATATATTGCACACCCCTTTGTGAAACACAAATGGAATGGAACTAGGCTAATTCTTGAACAAAATCTAAAAGAAACATTTAGGAACCTTGTAAGACTGGTGCCAGTGTGTCTGGGCCCCCCCCCCCCCCCTAGAGGACAAAAGGCCCCCCTGGGAATCCACAAAACTGTCCCTTGCATATGTCATCCAGGACGCAGCACACTGGGGGGTTCACACCCTGTACTGACGGTCTACACGATGGACCTGGTACAGACACCATTCCCCCCTCCCCTCACCACCGAGAATTCACTGAAAACCCATGCAATATAATGTGTACAAAAAAGTAACCATACATGTTTGATATCTTTTGAAATGTCTCAGTGCGCCTGGTAAAATGGTCTCATTCTCCCAATCATAAGGAAAAGCTAAAAGAAGTTCTAAAGTATGAGAAAATATAGTGCAGAACTTAAAGGTGTGCCCTCCCCCTGATCTCCTATTCAGATCACCTCCTGTATGTAAATAAGCATTCTCTGCCACAGGATATCCAGAAGCCTTTTGGTTGCCAATTCTAAAGACTAATTATAATGACAAGATACCACCATTTGGTGAGTTTATTGAATTATTTGGGTATATAAGGAAAGGGGACACAAACATCTGGGCGTCTGTAGGTTTGACTGCCCGCACATGTCACTTGTGTGTAGTTTTCATTTCCAGCTATGGTTAGGAGTCAGTAAGCTGGTTGCTCACACAGATCACTTGTGTGTAGCTTCATTTCCAGGTATGGTTAACTGATGATTCTATTCTTGTAACATTGGAATGTTGAATTATTGCTTTGATTATCTGGTCAATAAATTGTAACGTTTGATTCTATTCTAACTGCCTCTAAAGATTGCTTTCTCCTTATTAGATTAGCGGATCCGTATATTTCCGCAAGCCTGCGTCAGTTTTAGCGACGGCTAATATCCGCCATCTTTTAAGTGTACTTGGGTGCAGGGGCGGGCTAATTCCGTTCAGGGACGGTGAACGCCGTCTGATCAAACTGAATTCGGGTACGCCCACACCTCTGACTTTTGATTAATGTTACTTTAAACAAAGATTTGACCAACCCGAAACTATTACGAGTGTAGTATATTGATCTGCTAACATATCTGATAGTGGCCAAAACCCTTTACTGAAGTAAACAATTGAACTCGAGTTCTGAGGGGGCTCCAAGGCGGTTATTCGATGTCTCTGATTGTGTACGTGTGAATTTACGGCAAATCTTAGATACATAACCATAACTTACCTCTGACTGATGACCGGGCCTGACGAGATTGTGTCCGTGAGACCTGTGGAAAACAGGACCTCTGAGCGATATAGTTTCCCTACATCTGAGCGGGTAAAGTATTAAAAGGAGCTGATAAGAATAATCAATCATTCGTTCATATTTTAATGATGCACAGATATCATTAAAACCTTTTCATTTATGGAGTCAGATGAAATAACGAGACAAAATATATAATAAGAGAAAGTGTTCCATTTTAATGTTCTTGTTGTGTCGTGAAAAGGAAAGACTGTAATACGCAAAGCCCTTCACCCGCTGAACGACTGCCGTCATTGGGTCGAATCGAGCCGGGCCTTACAACTTTTACATAAAATTAGGATACAGATTATTCTGCAACTTCTCAGTGCATAGGACTTATAAATTCAATTTATATACAGACATTTACAGAAAACATTACACAGTATTAATATTCTCGACAAAATTGCTATAAAATAAAAAATAGGTTCGTTGACTTTTAGTATGCATATACCTTCCTCCCTACATTTTTGCTTTCCTTGACTTATTTTATATGTGAAGGCTTCCTCATTACAGAAGTCCCCCAGGGTTCTGTCCTCAGACCACTGTTTTCCCCTATCTACTAGATCACATCTGCTAGATTGCTTAATTAAAACACATGCCTTTCCCACCAATACCATACCCAATTCCACATGTCATATGCTGCTCTCTAACTCAGATCTTGGCCGATATTAAATTTGATTAGATCATTTTAACTGAATGTGCAAGTTCAATAAGGGTATATCTTTACAAAACTGAGCTCCTCTTCCTACAAGACATCTCTCACACAGTCTTTCTCTTGTTTGAATGTCATACAGGCAACAATACCCAGTCTGGGTTATTTTTTATTTTGTTTTAGCTGCACACTGCACACACAGGCTCTTTAAATATAGAAGAACAAGGCTGTTTAGACGAGCCCCTCATGCTAGAGTTTTTGGTGCAATCCCAATTTTAACATCAGAGTTCGGTTCATTTCGGATCAGTTGGTGTGAAAACGATTTTCCAATTTATGTGCGCACCACTAAGTCTGCTTCAAAACGTCCATCTTGACTCACATGAGTGAACTTGCTTTTGCAGACGTATAATTTTCATCTAGACATGCTCCTGGTCACACTAATTACAGAATAATGCATTTCTCAAAGCTGCTTGCCTCTGAATAAATTGCCTTTAGAAAACATCTCTTTGCATCTCCTACATTGTATTTTGAAGACAAACTCAAGTGCCTTTCTGTAAGTGTTGATGTCCAATCAAAAGTACCAGTTCTTCAAAAAGTACATTGAAACTATTGTATTATTACACAGATAATGTGAGTAGCACTCACATTAGTGCTTACACTTTGATTAGAAATAGTGCAATATAAAAACAGGCCTGCAGTTAAAGCAATTAAACTACGTGTGAAAACAGTTTAAAACGCAACCCATTCTCAAAAAACTACCTTGCATGACACTAAAGGTACCCCTAGGCATTGTTAGACTGAAAAATTAGCAAGTCCGTTAAATTTGATGAATTCCATCATGCATCATATCAAGACGCTAGGGCTGTCAAAAAAAAATTATTTTGATTATTAGTCGAATTTAAAATAAAAATCCACATTCGAATGCAATATGTTGCATTCGAATTTTAGGTGTGCGTCAGGCAGCCTTATCAATGGCGCACGAGATGCAATGTAATTGTAGGTAGGTTTCATTGCATTTCAATGCTTTTTTTAGCCTATCCAGTTGAACCCACTGGATACGTTGTTCATTTAAAATACTGCTGAAAAAGAGAACATCAATGCGGAGATTATGTTGTTTATGTCAAAACTGGAACCAAGCCGTTCACACAGAATGCATATTTTGCAAATTTTCTAGAGGGACATCTATCACCGTTGCACTCACGTCTCGCAAAAGAGAGTAGTGGCGCTTTTCCACTGCATGGTACGGTACGGTTCGGCACGGCTCGGTACGGTACGGTACGGCTCAGTTCGGGTCGGTTTGCGCTTCCACTGCAGTTTAGTACCGCTATAGAGTGGGCGGGATTATTCACGCATCGTTATAATTGTGCCGCCTCTACTGCCGTGACATCATCGTAAACGCACCACAAACAAACTCACAACAAAGAAAGGAGACGGAATGGTGTTCTTCATTCTCGACAGTGGGTGTTTTTAACAGCAATGGAGAGGTCTATGAGAATGCTTGGGATTTACCCCAGCAGCAGAGACTGTGGTGACAGTGACACGGGCTGTAGAGGAGGAGGGCAGGTGTGCTGCGTTACTTGATTAACGTTAGTTAACTATTCATGTAGCGTGTTCTGTAAAGTGAATTATCAATAAACCTTTGAATATTTCAAAATGTACAATGTATCCCTTGTTTTCTTTATTTATGTGATGGTTTTTATAATCGCGCCATTAATCATTTGTCTTTTTCAAGAGGTTCATTACGTGCTCATACAATAATACATATTTAATATAGTCTGGAGGTACACTTATTCGATCAGATTGTTTTTAATTGAAGCAAAACACAGATACAAAGGTACAAATATAAACAGAAGACATACTCTGAAAATATAGCAAGTTCAAAAGTATATACATAAGGCATTTTCCATCTGCGTCGCCATCAAGCTCTCACTGGATCCGCTCCTCGGCTATCAACGAGAGGAACGTCTGAACTTCCTCAACAGACAATGAAACAGATAATTTGTGGTTGATGCAAAAAGGTGCGTTTTTAGAAACAAAAGCTGCATCCGCTCCTTCGCTGGCTGTGCTGATTTAAATCTAGCAGATAGGGCTGTAGAGGAGGGTCTCGTGTCGCAAGTTCAGTGACGCAGTAATGACGATTCTTTCCGGCCAATCAGTGATCAGCAGAGTTTACGCGTCACGTTTTGGTAACGGTACGGATCGCTTGGAACCTCGGCTGAGGTGGTACTAAAAAAGTACCAGGTACCAGGTACAGTACCCAGTGGAAAACCACCCAAAAGTGAACCGTACCGAACCGTACCGTGCCGTACCATGCAGTGGAAAAGCGGCATAGGATATTTAGATGTTATTTAGATGTTAGATGATATACATATGGTTACACATTATTTTCAACAGTATGCACATTTTTCAAAGAGTGTCGTGTTATTTTTGCTTTGAAGAACAGTGGATTAGTTATACACTGACCAAAATTATAAATGCAACACTTTTGTTTTTGCCTACATTTTTCATAAACGGAACGCCTCAAAGAAAAAATAGGCCTTTTGTGTACATAAAAAGTTTTAGATCTTTGAGTTCAGCTCATGAAAAATGGAGGCAAAAACTAAAGTGTTGCGTTTAGTATTTTGCTCGATGCGCCCTCTTGTGGCCTTAGGAGAGAAGCCAAAAGTTTTTTTCCCCTAACTGAAATTATGCCTTTTAAATTCAAATATAATTAGAATTTTCATAATATTTAAGTACAAAATTCAAATTTCATTGACAGCCCTAAAAGACACGTTTATCTATTTGTAGATTAATCACTTAATCGTTAACAGATTGCGATCTCGATTCATACACCCATGCGATCCCATTTTTAAATGACAACCATTCACCCGAGTATATTAAATTGAAAAAAAATCATACCGGAACACAACTGCCGCTGACACTAAGAGCAGACATTTACCATGTTTAGGTAAGAAACAACTTCAAAAATAGTATTTTCAACTACACGGTATTATTTCTGACTTACAGTCATTCATATTATCGCAGATATACAGGTGCATCTCAGTAAATTAGAATGTTGTGGAAAAGTTCATTTTGAAAAAGAGGAAAAAGTTCATTGTTAAATGTGAGCCAAAATCATCACAATTAAAAGACCCAAACACAAACTAATTCAGCCTGTGTGCATTGGATTTATTTAATACACGAGTTTCACAATTTGAGTTGAATTACTGAAATAAATAAACTTTTCCACGACATTCTAATTTATTGAGATGCACCTGTATATAAAACACGTAACAGGCAGATAAAAGTACAGTCACTAGTATTTATTTCAAAAACTGAACAAAAACGGTCTAAAAGTTTCACAAACAACTATGTTGCACTCCAAGTCTAGCCAAACGATGTCTTAATGTAAGGAACAGACTGAAAATTATGTAGTGGTGGGCCGTTATCGGCGTTAACGTGCTGCGTTAACGCGAGACTCTTATCGGCGATAAAAAAAATATCGCCGTTAATCTATTCTCAAAGTTGGGTTGGGAGCTGGGTCTATACTACGCAAGCTATGATGACTTTCACCCTGATATTTTAGCGCGGATGTATACCTAGCCGAATTGCACTGTAGGGGGCGAGAACGAGTCTTCGAACTAGAGGCTTGCAGTCCGTGATGGACAGATTGTTAACGGCTGGTCTATGTGGTAATACAATCGGGCAGGACATCCAAACGCTCACCTATCATTCATCAACCTCAAATATGGCTTTTCATCTGAAAGATGTATGTAGTAGCAACTTTACATGGCCGCTCAATATGATGTTAACCTAGAGAAATGTGCGCTATTGAAGTGTTTGTGTGGAAGCGCGTTTGCTGCAGGACAGGCTCCGGTGCGCTCACTTGCTCTTAAAATCTCCGTCATTCTTGGTCATACAGATAAAAGTAGCCTAATACATCTTTCGAATCTGTAAAGACTCTACGTTTATTTGTGTGCACTCAGAATAACAACGAAGCGTTGCGCTTTTAAGCAAACAGGATGCGCTTTAGGTCTCATGTGAACTTGAGCGAGAAACTTCGAAACTCGAATATATCTAAAAATACAGTACATAGAAAAATATATCTATAGAGAGTGAAATGTCTAAAAAATAAAAATAGAAGACGTGTGTGCTAGCATGGATGATTTACATGAAATTTAATCTGTGCAACACTGTGCATAAGATGGCTTTCAGTTCAATATAATAACAAAAAACGACATTTTGGGTTTTTATTCAACTAATAAGGTGGGCACGCTGTGATCTGTACTATATTTTTACTGTAATTGACAGTTATCGGCAAAAAAAAAAAAACAACAACAACACGGGAGTGGGAGGGAATGGGAGTCATTCTTCCGGGAGTGGAACGGGATTTTCCTCCAGTTTTTTCGTGGGATTGGGACGGGAAGAGATTAAAGTTTGTGATGCATTTTGGAAACAGGAGATGAGCCCCTGGTCTAATGCGCCACCTGGCTTGAGAAACCCGTTCTCAAAGACTTACTTTTAGTCATTATTTGGGTAGCACACATATTCCGAATGCCTTCGGCAGAATTCAAATGAGCCATTTTAATCTAGATTAATTCCAAAATGAATCTAGATTAATCTAGATTAAAAAAATAATCTATGCCCACCTCTAAAATTATGACACTTTGTTAACAAAGCCAAACTGTATATCATTCATAAGATAAATCTGAACTTTAACATGACATCACTCAGTCACTCAGAAGAGCCAATAGCATTACACAAAAGCAAAGCTAACTTAACACTCCACAGGGGGACATTTTTTTATGTGTTTGTGCTTTTTGAGTGTTACGGCAGATGGAGACGGTGATCCCTTTCGGATCTGATTCTTACACAAAGTAATCGCTTGGTCTCGGAAGACTAATTTTTACAACAAATTGTGACTGCAATTGTATTTGCCTTTCAGAGTTTTGTTTTTTATATTAAGAAATATATAGGTTTAGGTTGAGGTTTGGTTCAGTGTAATGTAAACTAAATGATTGTGGCTGTTTAAATTGCAAATCACATTCAAACATATATGTCATAATGACAAAATGATATCCCAATATATAATTTAATTACTTAAAAATTCCCAAAATATCTTTGTCTGTGTATTGATGCCAAAGATTTATCTTTGTTAATAGTTCATCAATATACCGACACCTAGGGGTAACTTAACATGTTTTACATCTTATAATGACGTATTACTCTTATCTATATGATCTAAGTTTTCTTCTTTAGAAAAAAAGATGCACCAGTGCATTTTCTTTGAAAATGCTTCACTTTTTTGACACCTTAGAAGAACTGAAGTTAGCTTCTCCTCCATTTGAAGACCATCCACAAGTAGAATAAAATTGGTTCTTGCAGTTGTTTCCTTCAAGTAAAGTAATGCAAATTTATGGACGAGAAAGCAACGATCAAACATTTTCTAAAAATCTCAAACCATAGCTAGATTTTGCAAAGGTAATTGCAATGCAATGTAGATCTATCCTCTGTATTGGCTCATTATCTCAAGCAGGGAACACACAAATGAGTCTGTCAGCAGCAGCTCCAGCTGGACTCGGTGGTTTGGTTCCGGTCCAGCGGTGACCTGTAGCTGTGGGTGATGTGCCAGGTGTAGAGCTGACATCCACCAACAGGGTTTATGCACCTCCTGGCTGCTCTACAGCTGATCCCAGCCCTCCAGACAGCCAGCAGCCCTAAATCACATGTGTCATCTGCAGACTGGCAAACATGGCATTGAATTAAAGCAGCTCAGCGTCTGGGAAAAAGCTGCCGTAATGTCATGCTGCTTACAGTCAGTGCCACGGTTTCATGGCTGTCCAATTACATTGGGTTTGAAATCTGGCAGGGCTGAACAATTAATCAATTAAATAACTGAGATTACAGCTGCCACGATTAAGAAATGATTAAAAGTGATGAATATTAAATCTCTCCATTTGGTCTTGTTGCATAAAAATGTGGTTTCTTTACAGAAGTTGAGTATTGTAACAATCAAAGACACACGAATGCGTTGGCTTATCAGTAATGACAACCGGTCTATAAAATAAGTAGTTTAAAGCATTTTTTTCTTTGTGCACATTAAATACCAATACCAGAATGATGTTGGTCCAACAAAAAAAGCTGCAACTTGGGAATTAAATACTATTTCAGTTTTTCAGCTTCAAAATTTCATGAAATTTACTTTTTTTAGTTACTTGCTGTTTTTTGTAATTGTTAAACGTGAAAATAGTTTATTTCCCAATGTAGGATTTTATCTGTGATCAAATCTTGTCTCCATGTGTATGCCGTATCAATGTGTACACAATTTAGAAAAGAAATGTTATTAAAGATTTCTATTGTAATTGTTTTCATTAAAATATACCATTGCAATTTTTTTTCTTTCACTGCTCCACGTCAACATAACAAAAATGATGATGATAATTACATTACCTTCATAGGCTTAAAAGCATATTTAGAAATGTTTCAAAATTCAATATTAGATACAATTATCTTCAGATGCAGGATGTTGCTTTGTAATATTTTTTTTATACTTTTTTTTTGGGGGGGGGGGGGGGGGTCCTTTTGAAAACATAGCTAGAATAATAATCTTTGCATCCCGATAAACCAAATCAAAATAAAAAGGAAAAAGAAAAAAAAAGTGTAAAACTCTGTTAGCTGGTTATTGAGATACTACAATTATTGAGACAATACACATTTTTCTTGAAAATAAAGATTGATTCTGTATATACATTTATTCATAAATTTAAATTAATATGTATTTAAATAAAGTTCTGAAGGGTGCACAAGCCAATAAGTAAGACTATATATGGGTCAAAGATGAGATGTTGGTGCTATTTATAAACATAGAAAGCCATAAATGCAAGTGAAGTGTCTACTTTAATGTTTCAAATAACTTTTGTGAAAATAAAGTGTCAAAATCGGGGTAAAATCTAAATGAATCAAAATTCTTGGGAGTATTCTGATCTGCACTTATATTGAAATATATAAACGATACCACATTTTGAATGATCCTCAAATAAAGCCTTTAAAATTTAAAGCTGTATTAAGCTTTTATTGATTTGATGTTTGAAAAAAAAAAAAAATGCTGTTCCGTAATGCTTGAATGCAGACAAGAAAAAAAATTAAAATATTCGAAACTGTTGACAAGCTTTGTGTCACTCTTGTAATGTTGTTCATTATTCACAGGAGCAATGATATCCTGTATCTGAAACTAGAGAAAGACGGCTTCACTTCCTCCTAAACTGTGGGAGCTGAAGCACAGCCAGTAATGCAAATCCCGACGGGTCCATTTGCACATTATCTGATCCGAGAAGCGAGAGGAGTCGACACTGGCTCACTGATGCTTGTTGTGCACAAGAAAACAAAACATCTGGAAACAATTTAGCAGTCTACCCCTGTTTTAGCATGACATTTCAGAGGAAGCCACTTATTTTTCAGCCAGATGTTCAAGTGTCAAACACTTCTCTATCCTTTCTCTGAGATGTTGTGTGGTTATGTATAACATTGATAAATATTTGGCTAACCTTACATGCAGCTCAGCTCATAAACACATCATGGCTAATGCAATACAAAAAAACATACACAAACATATAAATTATGGAGTCATGGTAAAAAGCTTTCAAGAACGATTTAATGTGACCTTGATAAAAATAAAAACACTGCAACAAAAGTGTCTTAAGCTGCAAAAACATTCATAATTTATTTTAATAATTATTTTAATAAACATTCATAATTTATATTTACCCCAAAGTGTCTCTATGTGCAGTAAGATTACAGATTGTTGCCTCGGCATCACTGAGATCACAGAAATAAGCAAATTACAAATGTATGTGTTACGTTCCCGTAATTGTCTAGGGATCAGAAGGGGAAGTAACAACTAGTTTAAAAAAGTAACGATATAATGAACAGCAAGAACACACTTCAATCCTCTGTTCCAGAGTGAAAATGACACCAGTTGATATATATATATATATATATTGTAAGATTATTAAAAGAAGCTATTGTTTCAGCTCCGGGAATTCATTTATTAAAGATTCAATATTGCTTTGATTAAAGTAATATAAATATTTAACTTATGATTATACTGTGTTAACGACTCGTCCAGCGACCATTAACCTCAGCATGTCTTATTAAATCTCGTTTCTCTTGCCTCGTGGCCAACGAACAATAAAATGAGATCAATAATCTTTCTCAACTTTCGAGCGAAGGTAACGTGACCCTTTTGGCAATATAAGGTTGAAATAGTTGAAAAATCACATCCCAGAGACAATTCTTTATAAAATGAAACACGGTTTATTTATTCTACTGCTATTCTAACATACATGATCTAAACTATTAAAACACATACATACGCACACACATACAAACAAGAGTTTTGCGAGTAACTTCAGAAAGTTAAAATAGCCCTCTTAGTTATTTTAAAACTTAAACCAAACGGAAAGATCACGAACAAATGCTTTGTTACTGCGTTCAGATCGATTTACCAGTTCAGTTAGAATTAGAGACTCTGTTTGAAAATACTTGCTTTATGTTGATTAAGCAGGCTGTGTCTTATTCGTTCCACATGTTGCTTCATGGAAATGTCCGATCCTTTTGTCTCGGATGCCACGTGGGTTGGTTCGTGTTTTCGGTGGCTTTGTTTGGAAGCACGTGGTATCTTTGAAACCTCTGCTGCTGTTGCGTGACGTCACCGGGGAGCCGTGTTGCTGTTTGATACTGGTTCTGCGTTGAGATGGAGAGCGTCGTGACGCTGCTGGTTCTGCGACGTTACGGCATTTACAAAGTCTTTGATTCGCCTAGATAGTTTGTCTCAGCCGATGTTAAGGCGAGAGTCCAGCAGACCGGCTTCCGGGTCGTCCTTGCGCGAGTTGGAGAGCGATGAAGGGGAGAAGCAAGAGAGAGTAAGAAAGCAGTCGCGCCTTGTTTTAAACAGTCCGATTTAGACCCACCCACAGGCGGCTGTTCGAATCAGTGTCCGTGTGGGGCGGAGCCCCGCCCGCACAGTCTCTGTGGCCATGCTTACGTCATCGGATATTTAATTCAACATGAAAGATATACACAGAGCTTTTATATATGTTGTAATCATACATTATGATGCTAAAGTTTAACGGTCATCCACACCACTTATTTCGTACGACGCCAGCTTCTTTTAGAGACTAAACGCTCCGCATTTGGAATACAATGGTACATATACTACATTTTAAGGCACAGATTAAATAGCATTCCACATTCTAAATAATTCACATTCACACTAAGCATATGAAAGACAAAGGACAACATTAATATCCATATTTATATATATTGTTTCTTTGAGTACACCGTTTTAAATGGCTACGGCCATTAGTGTTCTTCTCAAAATCCTTTGTAGATTTCTCTTTGTTCTCCGACGAGGAAAAGCGCGCGCTTTTCTTCCAAAGGAGGAGGGGCTCTGAGGTTGTGCAAGAGTTAGTAGCGTAAATTAGGTCACCATCTCAATATTTGCAGTGAAAGGATAAAAGGTAATTAATGTGCTGTTCTTTAATCTCTGAGTGCATGTCTTCACGCCGACGTGGCATTACAGTATATATACATACACATATATACAAAAATTGTTTTATTTATAAGACAGGAAAGAATACAATGGAAATGGGAGCAAAGACTCAGTGGACAGCAAGGCCTAAAATACAAACAAAATACTTCACTAAATATTTTATTTAAGGTTAGTTAGAGCTCCTTCTTAAAATATTTAGTGAAGTATTTTGTTTGTATTTTAGGCCTTGCTCTCCCCTGAGTCTTTGCTCCCATTTCCATTGTATTCTTTCCTGTCTTATAAATAAAACTATTTTTGTATATATGTGTATGTGTATGTATATGTATATATATATATATCTCAACTGGTGTCATCTTCACTCTGGAACAGAGGATTGAAGTGTGTTCTTGCTGTTCATTATATCGTTACTTTTTTAAACTAGTTATTACTTCCCCTTCTGATCCCTAGACACTTAGGGGTACGTAACAAGTGGGGGCTCGTCCAGGATCCTGAAAGAGTTACTTCCCTTTTCGCAAGAATTCGTCCACCGTTTCTGACATCCTCATAGGTGGTATTGAGATGAAGTGTAATCATGTTTCCATCCATCAGGTGCACATAAAGTCTGACTTTGTGATTGAGATGGTTAAACTCTGAGTGTGTTCCAAGTAGTTGCCATTTCAAGGGGTAGGTCTTGTGTTGGGGAATGACCTAGAAGGTGGCCAGGTTTAACTCAGACCTTTGGTGGTGAGCAAAGGCAGTGATGCTAACGTTTTCACTTAGTCTCCATCTACTTTTCCTGCATGTGCAGTGGCACACCAGCAGGTGGAAAAGTGGAGACATTGTGGACCTTACTAACTCTGATGTAGTGTCAACTTTTGGGCAAGTGCCTGGGGGCCTAATTACTTGCTTCTGTAATAATGGTGCGCTAACACAGAAGCCCATTTGTAATTTATCTGATTGTGACAACCAACAAGTAGTACAGACTGCCATGTACCGTCCTCGAATATGGCGACTTGCATGTGAAAATGTGCTAAGACTTTACTTGGATTGTAGAGGCTGTTTCATGAAACATTAACCTCTGACTTCACTTGCCCTGTGCCCAAACCCTGTCATGTATGCAAAGTTTTGTACATGTGGGTTAACTTCTGTTTTTATTGCAGTTTTGTGAGATGCCAAGAAAAATCTTATAGGTTAGGGTGTTACATCCATAAGGACAAATATGTATTATTTTAATATAATATATATTCGTCCTTATGGACGTAACAATGGAATCTATTTTACAAATACACCATTAAGTCTAAGATTATGATTTCTGTGGTTATAGATATTTTAAATATTTTAAATAAAATTATAGCCATCTGTAATTTAAGAGTACATCCCTTGAACATCTCCTTTGGCAAGCAATGCAAACAGGCCTACATTATGGTTTAATATTAATATTCATGCAATAAATATTACAAAGGCTCAGGATATTGAGATGCAAATCATTGGTTTTATGATGAACATTAGCTCTTTGTCCTGTGCTGTGACTCCTGTTCTGGGTGGCCAGGGATCTGGAGATGTCAAACCAAACACTTGATCTAAACATTTGCTCCTTGCTCTTCAGCAAAATACTTCCTTAATAGTTGATTTTAAATTTTTTTGCAGCATGGCTTTTTTTTTTAAATAATAAGCAAAAAGCCAAAAAATGAAATATATGTCCACATTTACTCTTATATGATGCTGACCCTGTATTATTTTATCTTCGTTAACATACAAAAGACAGACTGTCTTAGAAATTCAACCTAATAATGTTTATATTTCATGTAGCAATGCCTTTTTTGACAATCTAGTGAATTGTCATAGCAATAGTTAGCAAATTACTGTTTTGACATTTGACAAACCAAAATATAAGATTATTCATAACAAAAGAATGAGCCTGAAAATATGTAAAGACAATATGTAATATATTATAATTCTGATTAATGAGCTGTATTTGAAGCCATTGATATAACAACAACATAATAATAGCTATGAACTATTCATGTAATAAGAGTAGCTATATTTTCATATTTTTTTCAGAGGTATTGCAACATAGAGCATCTGCTGTAGCTCTGTTCATAGCTTTTTAAAATAACAACTGAGCCAAAAAATGAAAATGATGTCCACATTTAAACTCATATCACTCTGACTGTGTATTATTTTATCTTTGTGAAAACACAAAAGAGCCGAATGTCTTGAAATTCAACCTAATAAGGCTTCTATATGATATACATTCATGTAGCAATGCATATTTTTGATAATCTAGTCAATTTAATACTTTGCAAATGACTGTTTTGACGTTTGACTGTTTTCTCTTTTCATTTTGGAACTTGCAAACCAATAGATAAGAATTAATAATAAATGAAGGAATCTGACATCAGTGCAAAAACAGCTTGAAACAGTGCAAAACATAAGAATATACTCACAAAATGAATAATGAAAATGTTATAATATTATTTTAATATAACATTACAACATAATATTATAACATTTTCATTATTCATTTTGTGAGTATATTCTTATGTTTTGCACTTTGACTGCTAAAATACAATTTAAATAAAATAAAAACAACATCATAAGGTCACATTATGCATTTATCTAACTTTAAAATTCAGATGATAGCCTTGCTGTTACTAAATTAAATTAAGTCCAAATTATGTTAAAAGCTTGTGACCATTGTGACATTTGTATGAATAAATATAAATGTCTTTCTTCCAGCCCTAAAAGGATGCTTTAACATTTCAGTCTCACAGTTGGACAAGGTTAGACATCATCTGAATAATCTCTTGAATAACAGTTTGTGCCACATACTGTAGCTCATGAATAGAGGTCAGTGACAGTTTAATGTCTTAGTCTGGTTTCAAAGTTTCAAATAAACCCATTTCACAGCTGAAATAAACTGCCATCATCTCTGTCTACATGCACAATGAGGAACCTAATCCCCAATATATGTATATATATATATATATATAGGGTCTCTTTCTGAATACTAAAACAAGCAATATTATTTCGGTTCCAGTCCGCCTGGCCTCGCTGAGACCTCTAACACGTTACCCGTAGCAGAGCTTCAGGCTAGATTTACCCTTCATTTCATTGCAAAATGTTCATGCCTTTGGATTTAGCCTTCGCATTAGTGGTGCCTGCTGTTGACAAAGTCTATTTAATTGACACTTGATCCTCGAGTGGGAGGTCTCACACATTGGCCCGACCAATTATGAGTCAACGGAAGCATGAAATACTGAGGTTAGATCTAGAACCACGATCTAAAGTCCAATCTGCAATATCTAACTCCCACACAGCAACTCGAGTCGCACCAAAGGCCAAACACCACCCACTTTGGTTTGAAATATTACAAAATGCTATCACGTACTTTAAACACTTCATCAAACCGAACCTATATAACAGTCTTCACCCCAGAAGTCTCTCAAAACAAATTACTCTGTTATGGAAGTGTATTAATTGATTTGCTGCAGCACCCCAGGTTCTGTTTCCTGCTCATCATCAACGTGTTATAGGCTGACATATTGAATAATTCAATAGTATGAGAGCAGTGTACACAGATCATTGGGCCTTGTTCGTGAAAATGTAAACAGTACAATGTCTGTGAGATTGTTTTTAAGAGTTTTATTTTACACTCTGGCACTGAATCCAGTTTAATCACTGACTGAGTATTCAATAACATTGTGGTGTACCCATTACTGTATTGTAATTTACGTATGTAATTGTGTGGTTAATTAAGTAATATTTTAAATGAGGTTGTTCAATCATGTAACAAACATATTTATATTGGAATTCTGGCACAAAAAGGAAAGAGAAAATAATTATAAGTATTAATTAAAAAGATATTCCTTCAATAGATTGAAATGAAGGCTCGGGCGTTTAAAGGATAAGTTCCCTAAAAAAATAAAGAACATCCAAGATGTAGATGAGATTGTTTCTTCATTGGGACAAATTTGGGAAAAAATAGCATTACATACATTATTGTGTTGTTTTTATCAGCTTTTATAATTTGTGAATGGATCCTCTTCAGTGAATGGGTGCCGTCAGAATGAGAGTCCAAACAGTTGATAAAAACATCACAATAATCCACAAATAATCCTCACAACTTCAGTCCATCAATTAACTTTTTTTTTAAGCGAAAAGCTGCATGTTTGTAAGAAATTATTAAAATACTCCATCCATAATTGTGTTTTCTCCGGTGAAAAATTGTCTGGTCTGAATCAGGAGAGAAATATGCACAGATCATTCATTTACAAACAGTCCAAAACAGCTCCAAACAAATATGTAGGTGAGTTTTGATGTGAGAGGATAGTTAGTTTTATTTTTTTAAAGGAGGAAGCGTTATGATTATGGACTCATATTTTGGACAGAAGCAACGGTTTAAAGTAAAAAGTACAGCTTAATGACAGATTTGTTTTATACAATGATGGATTACTAGTGGATTATTGTGATGTTTTTATCAGCTATTTGGACTCTCATTCTGACGGCACCCATTCACTGCAGAGCATCCATTGGCGAGCAAGTGACGTAATGCAAAATTTCTTCAAATCTGTTCTGATGAAAAACAACAACATGAAGGTGAATAAATAATGACAGAATTCAAATTTTTGTCTGGAATATTGCCACGTCATGCACCAATTTACATAAAAATTATACAAACCAATTGAAAACAAAAAAATAAATGAGCCATTTTATGCATTTTCACAATCAAAACCCATTACCTGGAATTGGATCCGTCATATTGTTTATATGACGGATCCAATTCAGATCCAGATGACTAGTCAGATTTCCAGATGACTAACATGTTTTCGCACTGTAGTTCACACATATTGCGTTTCCCATGATTGAAACTTCAGACAATTTTACACCATATCCCACACTGTAAAAAAATGTCTGTAAAAATAGTCCAATATACCATAATAATTTGAAGGAATTTTCCGTATTTGGTTTTTACAGGTGCTTTTCCGTATTTGTAAATCACGCTTTTCATTGTGGGAACAAGAAGCACAGTCGATTATTGGCACGAAAACAGTGCTTGAGCAGACGCCATTATTCACGGAGATAGTCTCTGTAAAAATTTCATTTTAAAGTCGGATTTCGGTTTGGGGAACCTTTCTTACCCTTCCGAGGTTAATCATTTTTTGTCAAATGTAACCAACTGTAACGTTAACTTATTTGTTGTCTGGCTTGTTTGGCAAATGAATGTCGGAGCTGTCGCATTGTATATTTTCAGCATACATCACATCTTACTCGATGTGGAGATACAGTGCGCTCACTTTCAGTTTTATAAATAAAAGTTTATTAACTTTTAATTGTTGTTGATGCGGTGTATTTGTTACAGAATGTGTTATTGAGCATCCGACATATTAAAGTTACTGAGGTGATGTTAAGCAGCTGTGATGAAGTTAAATCTGAAGCGTCGTACATCTGTGTTTAGAGCGCTGTATGCCTTCAACAGGAGCTGGCAGAGGAGTTGTCAAGAAAAGAAGATACCATTACGACTTTCTTTTTATTTAAAAGAGATTATACGACTAGGTGAAGATCTGACATCGCAGAATTCTTCAAGGATAACGCACCTTTTCTGCCAAACGAGGTAGGTTTAGACATTTGATTTGTCTTGCCTGTTACACACACGCGAGAAGTTTATCCGGCGACGTTACTGTGACAGTCTTATATAAGTTAAAATGTCTTGACTGATGTAAAGAGTTGGGACGTGTCAGATGTGCGTCGATGTCGTGTTTTAAAGGGACCACATTTCATGATATTTATGGGGTTTCTTTAGTTTTTGATAACGTTATTGTCGTTATTGCTGCTGTACTGTGCATCCCAATCACCCCCTGCATTCTTATCATGGGTTTGTATTCTGTTTTCTTAATGTAACAATTTTATTTATGGAAGCATAATGGGTTAGCAAAAGTTTATTTTGAAATGTAAAATGGCAACGCAATATTGTTTATTTCTGTATTTACATTTAAATTTCCCATACATATGTGCAATATTTAATTGCAACATGAAAATGTAATTATATAATTTACCTTTGCCCATTTCCAGAGGTGGAAAGAGTACAAAAATTATTGTACTCAAGTAAAGTACCATGACATACTTGAAATTTATAAGTACAAGTAAAAGCTACAGTCTAAAATTATACTCAAGATAAAAGTAAAAAGTAGCCTCATTTCAAAATTTACTCAGAGTAACAACGTACTAGTTACATTTTAACAATGCGAGGGAGAAAAATGGCGAAAGACCAAAGGTGTCAACTCAGTACCTGGATGGGCTCACAGCCCCTACACAGTGTCGATATTACCCTAATTAACACATCTGATTTACAGCTAAACTACTCCATTTTAGGCTTATTTCGACAAACTACATGGTGTGTGTGTTGGAGCAGGGTTGGAACTAAACTCTTTAGGGCTGTGGCCCTCCAGGAACTGAGTTTGACACACCTGGGATATGGGCCTATAAATCTCAAACTAGGTGTTTTTAATTAAAGGAATCAGTTATTTAGAATAATAACACATTTAGGCTGTTACCAGGGAAATTAAATCAGTATCAACAAAATGAATCTTTGCAATGCAGAGGAAACGCAGAAGCTTCATCTGAAGTGGCGTATATGTATTACACACTGACATGAATGCATTTAGCCTGCAGTTACAAATGCAGAAATAATGTTTTGATAAATAAGACATAAAATATGACCCTGAACCACAAAACCCTAAGGGTCCATTTTCCTAAATTGCGATTTATACATCATCTGAAAGCTGAATAAATAATATGTCCATTGATGTATGGTTTGTTATGATCGGACAATATTTGAAAATCTGGAATCTGAGGAAGCAAAAAATCCAAATATTGAGAAAATCTCCTTTAAAGTTGTTCAAATTAAGCTCTTAGTTTTGATATATTTACAGTAGGAAATGTACAAAATATATTAATGGAATATGATCTTTACTTAATATGCTAATGATTTTTGGCATAAAAGAAAAATGTATAATTTTGACCCATACAATGTATTGTTGGCTATTGCTACAAATATACCCCAGCGACTTATGACTGGTTTTGTGCTCCAGGCCAGGGTCACAAATGTTAAATAGTCATTTGAAATAAAAAAATTTAAAGATACTTTAAATGTTAAATTAGAACCACCAGTAGGTGTCAGCAAGTCACTGATAAGTGAGTCATTGCGATTGAACAGAATCATTTAAACGGTTAATACATTCAGGAACAAAACACGTCATTGCTCAGAGTCAGAGACGCAAAACTGTGCTATGGTGACTGTGTTTGGTATTATTTTTGTTGTCGAAATAGAGCAAAAACAGGCAATATGGTGACTAAAACGCAAGTCTCTTAATTAACTTATGTTTTTTGAACTGTTGTAAAAAGAAAAACTACAGGCATTCTTCATGTGATGTTGACTTACTATATTAAATTATATAAATATATACATTTTCTGCTTCTATATCTTCAATGTTGTGATCATTCTAAACGCATTTTAACAGACTGAATCACGCAGTGAAAGAAAGCAGTCCAGATGCACGCGGATTAGTCTAATCTAACGTTACTAGATTTCACGGCACACTGTTTAGAGTGTTTTGTTTGGTTTTGAGCAAAATACTGATAATGTCAAATCGCACATCGTTAAAACAACAATTACTATATTATCTCAGATGATATTGCACACCCTGCACCACTGTCTTTTTGGCTCATTTGTGCAAAACCGTCAAAGCTTCATTTTAACCACCAATGCAATGATGCAAGTATTTACCTCACCTCTACATGCTTGCGAAGGGCGATGTCGAGATGTTATAAGCTGCTAGTTCGGTCTCCCGAGGCAAACACAGCTTACACTGCATAATAGAGCATGAATATGGCCAGGGGTTCACTTAATTCCTTCGAGTTCAACTTCGGTAGAGTACGACGGGGTTTGGTTGTCAGCTGGGTCTGCACCATTAACGTCTGTCTTGTCCGTCTGCATCTTTCTTGTGATTTTGGCGCCAGTTTCTTCTTCTGCCCATTATTTACTGCAGTTGTTTCCACGGAGCGATTTTTTTTTTTACTCAGTAACGAATGTGTTTTAAAATGTAGCGAAGTACAATACTTCACACAAAATATACTTAAGTAAAAGTAAAATTACAGATAAAAAAAATTACTTAAAAAAGTACAAGTACACAAAAAAGCTACTCAATTACAGTAACGCGAGTAAATGTAATTCGTTACTTTCCACCTCTGGCCATTTCCTACAATAGTTTTAATATGCAAAATAAAAACATATTTTAACGCTTTATAAGTTGCAAAATTAAAATGAAAATGTATTACACAAATGTATTACATATGTTTAATATGTCCAAGTTACTGTTACTGTAGTAAAAGTATCATTTAATTGCTGTTTCTCCTAAATGCATTTAGACTTGGGAGTTAGGACACTTGGGATTGCATTTTCATTATAATATGGCATGATAATTGTAGCAAAATGCTGTGAGAATTTTAGGATGCATTCTGAGCCAAAGGTGTAGCGAGAGATACTAAAAGCACACAAACACTTGTTGCCCCGCTCTTAATTTAGATTGTATAGTTATCTTAGTTCCACAAACATTGAAATGTCAGGCAAGAGTGCATGAATCTTTGTTCTTTATTTTAAAATGCTGTACAAGACAGTTTTTTTTTTTTTTTTGCAGTACCATGTCAGTTGTAGATGACAGAATTTACATTTTTGGGTGAACTGTCCTTTTAAATAAAATTTCCCTTGACTAAGTCTATAGCAATTGTTATTAAAATGACAGCCCTGTCTTTGTATAAAACATTTTCCCATGTATCTGAAAATGTTTCGAATCTTGACTGTTTCACAGTGAAGTTTATCTTTGTGACCACTATTTGGTGCAACAGCAATATTGTACAAGTACCTGCTCAGGTACTTTTTCTATTTAAAACAAAAAAGTTTTCCACAATAATTTTCTATGGTGCTTTACACATTAAGCTAACTGATGTCATAATATTTTTGTCTTCACCTGTTAAAGGCAAATAAAAGCTACTGAATGCACTTTTAAGTATGTTTACATGAGGTAAAAATAAACCATGTTCAATTTTGTATATACTGTGCTGGATTTATTTGCTGCTAAAGATAGGCCTATGCTATAAATGTTTAGCAATGTCTGCATAACAGATTGTCTGTTTATGGTACAGAAGAACATGTAAATCTACAGAATTTTCTGTTTTAATGTTGAAGGAAATGTCTGTAAATCTAACAGAAAATGACCTGGAAATATTTTTTTACAGAGCACGCTGGGTTTTTGGGGCACATTATATTAATGCGGATGTTAATAAACTACCCCGGGTGAGCATTCATGGAGTTGCTATGCAACCACCGGCAGGGACAGTTTGTGTCAGTTTGGCAGAAGACTGGAGAAACTGTTACTTGCTGTTTTCTAGAGCTGGGATCCGCTGCATCTGCGTCTTTCCAAAAGTAAATGTGACAAGTCATGCTCTCAGTGTTCGGATCTCACATGGCTAAGTATAGCTCCGTTTCATCATCGCTTCTGCCGTCTTTAGAGGGCATAAGGGGGGGGCTTTTCCTGTTTGGATCACACTTACTTGCGTGCTGGAAATGTAGTGGGTCTCTTGCCAATGCTTCACCCTACGTAAGTAGGAAAGGAAGTCTTGTGCAAAATTCTGTCATTATTTTACGTCACTGATAGTCATCCTCAAACATGTTTTATAACCCAGCATTGACTCGACTTGGCAGATCATCATTGAATTCTAATAAAGCTTTAGTGTGTGACTCATGAAACTGCAAATGATGGCCCGCAGATAAGCCTGCAACCAAATACTCTCCTTCTTCTGAAAGAATGTGGTGGTCACTTTGTTCACTCATTTTTTTACTCATTTACTCATTTTCAACACTTTGATTGGCTGGGAAAGTCTGCAGGTGCAACAATATGAGATCTGTGTCAAAGCCACTGTTGGAAGTGGATCTAACACAAATAAAATCAGTTCATCAAGTCAGGGTTTCAAAGTCACTTGGTACAACTTTAAGAAAAGGTACTCCCATAATATTCTGTTTGGCCTTAAAGTAAATAACTCTATTTATTTATTTATAAGCATTTTAGGTATTCACATTTCTTATCCGACAAGACGGCACAATAAATAAATCAAAGATTATTGGAGTGTTTTACAAGTAAATACTAGTTTTTGTCTGTATGCATATCAAAATCCATATCAACACCAGGAAAAAAGGCAAGAGTTCAAAGCTTTGCTAAATCCGTATGCCTCCAACACCCATAGCATTTCTGTCAAATATCATTCTTTTTAATAAAATAAAATAACACATACATTTGACATTTATTTTCCTGTCTGGATGAAGACCATACTCCAAATAAAAAAGTTTTTTTGAGAAGCTCTGGGATAAATGCAAGACTTCAGGTAAAATCTTTTATAAATCTGTGTATCACCAAAACCCAGTGTTGCGATCAAACTTTGAGGTTTGTGGTTATTAATCTTATCTGCTTGCCCAAAGGTCACATGTTCAACCCCAACAGAGGAGACCCACAGGCTGGAGATTTATTGAGATCATAAACTTTCTCTACCCTAACTCACTTAACCCCAACAATCTGGTTGATGGTTTTTTCCATTTCCATTTGTGTTTTGTCAAAAAGGGTCAGCTAAAAAGATTGACTTTTAAAGCAAGCTCACATGCAGACTACCATGATATATGCATGTACGTATATACACACCAAGTGAGGAAACATCAGGAGGACATGCGAATTCCTAACCGAGAGGAAGGACTGGCTCACTGACTATCAGTACTGCAGTTTGCCGTCTCTAATTCTTCTCTCTACAAAAATGAATGTACCTTGAAAAAATCCTCTTAAATTTGCAGATAACATGACGCCGATTGGCCTAATATGCAACAATTGACCATTTATAAGAAGAAAGGAAGGAACACCTGGGCTGCGTTCAGCCCCGAAAAAACGATGCAAAAACGTTTATTAAACAGAAACGGTGGGGCGTTGAACACCCCGTTCTGATGACGCAAGTGTTGAAACTATGGCAGCTGAGAAGGCCATTATTTGTGTTCTTTTTGAAGAATCTTCGGAGCCTGATGAAATAGGTATAAATACGTGTTTAATACTTCAAAATACGCTAGATGTTACAGTCACTTCCCTTGTCGTCAAGAATAAAACAGAACATCCCAATCGAGTGAAGGGATTTGTGGAAGCTGTGGTTCCTAATTATTGTGATCCAAAATTTACCTCATTTCAGGATGAAAAGACAAACATTTCAGGTGAAGTATAATCCACTTCTTACCTCCGTGTTATGATCTATATGACCATATTATTTTTATTGTGAGTATTAGGTTTATCATTATTGCTGATCACTGTTGTTATGCTATGATATTGTAATATTTACCATTATATAATCAGAGGAGCATAGAAAAGTTTATGAAAGTGTCCCTCCACAATACAATAGCAAAATATATAAATATGTATAGTATTTTTATGATACATTAATCAGTGTCTAGCACACATTGCAATTACTACATGATATTTAGACAGACTTAAAGTTTTAGATCTATACTTGTGCTCTTATTATTTCAGTTATTTTGCCTTTAATGTAAATAAACATGTGCAAACAATATACTTGCTCATGTGAATTTATTTTGATGTTAATTACATTTACTTACAAATACATCATCATCATGTTGATATGCTATGTTACTATAAAACTTTTACGACAAACATGTCTTCTAATGTCTTCAATTGTTGCGTATACCGAACTGCAGAGGACACATATTAAATGACTTCACTTGGACCCATTGTGCGAGCGGACTCTTTAATACCGCGTGGTTTATATACACGTTGCTGCTGATTGACATTTTTGACAAACAAACAAGAGAAAACGTATCTTAAACCCTGTTGCACGCCGTTGAACACCGTTTCCAGGAAACATGTCGTTCAACCCGTAAACCGTAGCAAAACGCTGGGCGTGTGAGCTTGAACGTGCCCCTGGTGTCTTGGTGCAGTTAGAACTTACAACTGAATGTCATCGGAAGTTGTTTTATTTGCTGTATTAATATAAGAAAAAAAAATGAAATTAAATATTTTTAATTAATTCTATCTAATTGGCAAACTTCAACTGTGATGAATGGAAACTACAAAAAAATATATAATTTTTGCTCCAATAGCAAAACCAAAAAATAGATGACAGTGTTTCTTTTTAAAAGAGGAAAATAATATTGATAAAATGATTATATTGCTCAAATTTGCCATCGCATCCCTCAGCTGTCACATTAGAAACGCAGTGTTAGTTAATTTTCTGTAATTCAATTCCAAAGCTTACATTGTTTAAAAAAAATCAATAATACAATAAAATGTGTTATAATGTTAATATGTGTGGAAGTAAATCATTACAATCTGTAAAAAGGTAAATTAATATTAAGCTAAATTCAACGGTAAAGTAGTAGTAGTAGTGAAATACTAGTCAGACAACCCACCAACTAATCGATATGCACGCCTACTAAAGAACTTTCAAGAACTTCAACTTGACACTGACAGTGATGGCTCAGTTCTACAATGGCATCACTAAATCCGTCCTCAAAACCGTCTGATATGGATTCGCCATGGCACTGGATCCAAGCAGACGGAAAATCATCAGCTGCAATCTGCCCTCCTCCCTCTAGGACCTTTATGAGTCAACATCCTGGAAGGGGGCAGTCAGAAAGCCCTCACGCTCCGATCAACACATCTTTCAGCTGAAGCATTGCAGAACAGCAAAAACAAACTTCTAGAACCAGAAACAGCTTTTTCCCACAAGACGTGGCTTTCATTAATACTCCCTATTGCTTCACCACTAAACCAAAACATTACAATACACAGAGATGACAGATCTGACACACATGCAGTACTGTAGTATATAGAGTATCACAAAATTGATATTACCAATATAAAGACCCAAATTAATTAGCAAAGAACTGATTAGACAAAACCAAATCCTTCTGTCAGACAATAGAGCTAAATGCTGCTCCTATATGTTATAAGTGAAGCTGGACACAAGGAATCTGTATAAGCGTTTTTCATTAACAGCTGTCAGATTAATATGTCCCTAACCTTTAATTCCTTCACTTGCCTGCCAGAAAATCGGGTGACCTGTTGCTTCAAACACTTAATTGCTTCAAGTTCAGACAGCTGTGCACCAAATGGGTCTGTCTAAAATTAATTCAGCATATTAATAAACATTAAGAGATGGAAGACACTAAGACAGTGTGAATTGAATATCCATTGTATTTTTTTGCCATTCAGCACTAGTTTTGTTGAGCTATTTTTCAACTTACTGTATAGGCAAGCTAAAGGGGAACTGCTTTTCTGTCATTCTTGTTTATAAACAGGCTTCACAAACACTCTCCCCGCCTGTTATTGGACGGACAGTTCCACCCACACTCACGCCATTGGTTAATAAGTCACTGTTGCCAGGCTGGTCAGGATGTTCAAACAAACAAAGCAGTTTTGAAAGTACTAAAGAGACAGAGTTACACTTTTGGGGTAATCAACTTACAAATAGCATATTTATAATTGAGCATATTAAATGAATAGATAATTTGAGGAAAATGTACTCAATCTCAGGCCATCCAAGATGTAGATGAGTTTGTATTTTCATCGTATCAGATTTGGAGAAATTCAGCATTAAATCACTTGCTCACCAATGGCGGTGAATGGGTGCCGTCAGAATGAGAGTCCAAACAGCTGTTAAAACATCACAATAATCCTCAAGTAATTCACATGATTCCAGTACATCAGTTAAGTCCTGTGAAGCGAAAAACTGTGCATTTTTAGGAAACTAATTTATAAAGGCATTTAAATTAAGACCGTTACTTCTAGACAAAACATTAGCCTATAATAATCAACTGGTTTTGCTTGTAAACTATGTATATTTATCTTCTGATTCAATTTGTTTCTTACAAATACTCAGCAATTTGCTTTACAAGTCATCAACTAATGGACTGGAGTGGTGTGGGTTACTTGGGAATTACTGTGATGTTTTTATCAGCTGTTTGGACTCTCATTCTGATGGCACCCATTCACTGCAGAGGATCCATTGGTGAACAACTGATACAATGCTAAATTTCTCCAAATCTTTTCTGATGGAGAAACAAACTCATCTACATGAAGGAGAGTTAATTTTCAGCAAATTTTCATTTTTGGGTGAACTATTTTGACATTTAAAATTACACCACAGCAAGGCAAAGAATTTGAGGAAATTAGCATCTCTGTCGCCAGAGGCGACTACCGAGACATATTCTACAGCTACAACAATACACCAGGAGGAGGTGAGCCGCCTATTGAGTGAACATTACTGGAAGCAGACTGAAAGGTTTGGAGGTAAAGAGCATGCCTCCTGTGGTGACTGGCAGGGGTTAGTTTGGAGAGGTAAAAATGGTTCATGGGAGCAGTGCTGTGAAAAACACCACAGTGAGTGGCTCTACTTAAAAAAATGGTACATCTGCCTCACTTGAATACCTATTTATAACTGTTCACGGGATATTTCCACACAAGCACTTCTTTTATTGTAAATACCAAAACTCTACAGCGCCTAATGATGAATTTTAAATGTAACTGAAACATTTTGGAAGCAAGCTACAGTGGTCCTAGTATTAAAGCAAACTCTGTGCTACAACCTAGTTGGTAACACTTCTAAAATTAGTTTGATTTGTCTTGAAAATAAAGTTTTTTTTACTGGCATCTATGGTTCCATAAAGAACCTTTAAAATCTATGAAAACTTTCCATTCTACAAAATGTTCTTTACTGTAGAAAAAAGGTTGAATAGATTCTTAAAATATTATTTAACCACATAACTGTCCCGGATCTGTCTGTCCTCCACCATTCACAACGCGCACGCCCGCACCTGATTTCACCTGAGCCTTAATCAAGCACACCTGCACGTCATCAGATCCTCATCACCACACGTTACTTAAGCACACACCTCACCTCAGTCAAGGGTCCGATCTCGCTTACACGAAGTGGACTCATGCCTACACTACGCAGTTACCACGTCATCCACGAGTTCCTGACAAGAAAACCATCGTCAGTATATCCTTTAACTTTCAATATACTTCAAGATACGTACTCACCATTCTTCCCTGCATACCCGACTGCTGAATTCAAATAAACATCACAGTGTTATTTCACATCCTCCGTGTCTGGTCTACTTCCCATAACAATATCTTAAATAACTGAAAGGTTCTTTGGGAACCCAAAATGGTTCCTCTATGGCATTGCTGTATAAACTCCCTTTTGAAAACTTATTTTAGTATATGTGCAGACACTCTGAAATCAGCTCAGGAGACATATTTAAGGATAGAAACCATATATATTTTTGAAGTGCAACTGGAGACCAATTCAATTTTGTTTTACAAGTTTTACAATCAACTTCAGACTATATTTCAGACAGGCTATATAAGTGAACTTGTAAATGCTTCCAGAGACCACTGTAGCACCAAGGGGGGCCGTGCATTCAGAAAATGACTTTCATTTATGGTCAACAAAACAGAGGTGATTTTATGTCACAAACGGCATTAGAAAGAAATCGTACAGCACTGCAGCAGAACCTGCGACAGACCACAAGGAAATATAACATGATAAAAAAAGAAAGAGATCTATGTTATGTCTGTGAAAAGATCCAAGGTGACCATAAAACCCACCATCCAAACCATCTGCCAGGTATTCAGAGATGAAAAGCTAAATTGGAAGTGCAATAAGGCTACGGTTATTACTCCTCAAGTTCAGTTCTAAGCCATGTGTTCAAACAGCACCAGCCCTATTTTAGAGGGCTAAATGTGGTTCTGTTCTCATGTTGTTTGGTTATAAACGAGAGTGATAATGAAAATGTATAACTGAACAGACTCTAGTTTAGTGTGTGAACCTGTGCCGGGGTTTCCACTGCTGCTCTCTACAGAAAATAAAGTGATTTGTGAGTTACTACATGGAGCATTTCCTTTCATATTAGTCATTTATTTTACAAATTGTAAAAAATGGAGGTGGCCTGTGAGAAGTATTAGAAATTTAATGACCATGAATTTAATTTACATAATGAGGGGGACATTTACATCCAAGTGGTAATTAATCTACACAGAGCAGAAACCAAGTGCCAAACTGTAGCTATAAACTGCTTAATCATTTAGAAATATTAGGATTTTAGAATCAGAATGTTTTTCAGAACTTCAGACCTTATAACAAAGTGATACCAACTGACTGATCTCATACACTCTTAAAAGTAAAGGTTCTTTATTAGCATCGATGCTTCCATGAAGAACCGTAAACATTACCAAAATAGATTATTCAAATGTTCTTTACACTTTAAATAACTGTTCACAGAAAGGTTATTCGAGGAACCCAAACAGACATCTCTGAAAAAGATTTATGTAGGGTGAACTTAGGTAAACTGGGCCTTTAATATTTCATCTAAATAATGCTAAATGGGAACAAACATGAATTAAGAAAAAACACACTTTAAATAATATAATATTTTTTAATCAGTGCAGTTAAGCGATACACCAGGTTTTGCCAAAGAATACTCCTTATCCTGGGTCAAATCACTGTAATGCAAAGCCTCTTGTGGTTTACGGGCCTGTCTGTATATCATCTGTTACAGCTGTGAAACACAGCAGAGTAAACAGCAAGAATACTTTGACATGACCTACCTTCCATGACATAGACCAGAGAGCCCACATCGCCTTCTTTGATGATACAACTGTCTTTATCATACTCCACGGGGTACATGCAGTCCACAATCTCCTGAATCTGAGACAGCTCCAGGTTCTTCATGAAGTCATTGTCAAGAATGGCTTCTTTGATTAGTTCTTTAGACCTATGGATGACAAGGGTAAATGAAAAAAATACAACTTTTTCATGTTGGTTTTGAAAGTTAATGAGCAATACAAATTAGGCCCTACAACTTATATAAGTAAAAAGGTTATCAAGCTTATTCAAGACATGTAAACAATCAGAAAGAAACAAATGACAAGCAATAAAACAAAATAATAAAACTGAACAAAGACACAAATGAAGTGCTTTACATTTTTCAGGCAGGTCTGTCTAATAATATCCAGGTAAGAAATACTACGGAAATTGAATAAAGTAATTAAATGTAAAATACAACACTGTATGAATTAAACAAAAAGTTTTGATATATTTACAGCAGGAAATTTACAGAATATCCTCATGGAGCATGATCTTTACTTATGTCCAAATGATTTTGGGCATAAAAGAAAAGTCTATAATTTTGACCCATACAATGTATTTTTGGCTATTACTATAAAATATACCCCAGCGACTTAAGACTGGTTTTGTGGTCCAGGGTCACATTTATGACACAGAAGCAGCAGGTATGTTAGACACTGCTGTCACTTTAAGACCTTATATACTCACACACATCCTATTTTCCCCAAATGATTTTACTTCATCTATTCTCAGACATAACTGAATGTGTTTATGTGAATACTCACCACAGCAGGCATTTTGACATATTTTTGTTTGTACTTGACCTCCGTGGCATTCAGATGCATTGCCTTATTGTGCTTTTAATATCAACCCTGTCACACTCTTTACTTACTCATTTGTCCATTGCTCTTTTTTTGAAAACCCATGAGCAAAACCACTGGGTTCTTCCGAAAGAACTGAAATCACAAATCTCTTTTTTTCTTGAAATCCCAGACACCTCCATTCAACACCACAGCATGTGAGATTGCTCACAGAAAAGTGTCAACCGCTGAAATAAGAGAGAGAATCCCCCATACCTGGGTTTGTGAATGCAATCAATACCTCACCATGTCAATGGATGAATTCCTTCGTATATGGAGTGCATCTGGGCTCTACGTGATGTGTCATTTTCATTGACAACATCACATTTTATTGGACAATGCTTGTCAGATGGCCTTGCTAGTGCCACTGCATTCCAAGTTCCCTTCCACACATCTATTTTTAATCATGGACTGGGAATATTTGATAATTCAATCACAGATCTGCCGATTTGGAAATATTGGATCTGTTTTCTCCTTTGATTAGAAATGGCAGAGTGGCAGAGATCATGGCAAAAATGGTCGGACCATCTGTGCAAGAGTGCACAAGTGCTGGAGCCCGAGGAGGACATGGGGTGGACAGATGACTGCTCAGATACACTGCGTTACTACCACTCACACACTCCTGCTGGGTACTAATGTCCCATGGGCGGATGATAAGGGCTCAAGATCCGTGGATCTGCCTGGACTAATGACATTAACAATCAGCACAGTTTCGGATTCGTCATCCATGTGGGCACCAGCGCTACAAACAATGGCGTTTTTGTATAAGAAACTGACCTCTCACTAAATATAACTCAATGATTCTTGAGATATGAGACAAAAGAAGTACCACAATTCTGCCCACCAATACTTGGGAGATGATCACTAAAATATTAACGTTACTTTATATCAAATTATATTACATTATCACTAACTTAACTGAATATTCAAGGATAACTAAGTCTACTATTTAGTAAGCAATTTGTAGGTTGATTAAACCAAAAAGTGTAAAAATTGTGACTCTAAATACCTTATTTTTTGATTTTACTTATTAAAGTGTTTTTAAAAAGGCATTGAAAATCAATTCAAAAAGAATCAAATTCTAAGTCAGTGTTTTTCTGATGGTCCTCTTTTCAAGTTTCACCAGCCATTGGTTAAACAATATTACAGTTTTTTTATTATTATTATTATTAACTTTTGTCACAACCTCAATATCAACTCAAAATGTTTTGTGAATCAGTTGTTTGAGATTTTTAGACAATTATCCACATTTAAACTACCAGGTTAGCTAACATCACCAGTAGAACAACTACTAATGTGTGCATAACGGAATAGGCTATGTTTTTCCTTAATACTTTTAAAGAAATGTATTAAAGTTCATGTTAAATTAAACAGTAGTTGGGCTTTTTTCTTTATATAAGATGGTGCTGACACAATTTGATTGAAAAAAACACAAATTTTGTAAAAATAATGCACTTTATTTCACTTCTTGTCCCAGTACTCAAGAATCAGTGAACTAGTCATCTTGAAAAAGACCAAATGCACCTCATGTGTATCGTGTTGAACTGTGTTCAGCTAATAAGACTCTTGAGTCATCACTGCTAATAACTGTTCAAATCAAACAAAGCAGCAGCAGCGGATATGAGGATCATTTTTATGCATATGAATTCCAAGGGGAACATGAGATTGAAACTAATAGAACACTTATAGGATTATAAACTCATTTAATTTGCTGTTTTCTTATCCCCTGATCGTGCAATTGTCAGATAAATATGGCCTCAATTGTTCCTTCTGTCTGATAATGAAAGAGGGATTAACAATGAATCATTCTACTTTTATTCTTGATGAAGACATTACATTGGAACAATCTATTATTGCCACATAGACATGGGCAGCCATCAACCAAAAATAATGAGAGGTGTAAATAAGACAAGGGGACAAGGGAAGTGAAGACAGATAAGACTGAAAATGGTAAGTGCACTCCAAGAACAGTCTGTAAAATTAGGGCATCATGCACTGTGTTAACATGAAGCAAGTTTGTGTATTGATTTTTTTGCAGGTGTTTAACCCGTATTTTGAATTACACATTGCAGCAATGAGTGGTGTTTTAGGGTTAAAGGTCAGGAAACGTAACTTATAATGTCCTGGAATAGTCTATGGATTTGTTTTCTTGCAGTGTGATACAGTATCAATAGCTCACATTCCCAAATAAAATATGGCATTAAATGACAGTAAGACTTTCAATTACGATATGATTGCTAAAATGAATTATAATTGCATATCAGGACAGTATACACAGGAAGCAATCTATTTAAAGGGAAAGTTCACCCAAAAATTATTTCATTAATTACTCACCCTCATGTCGTTCAACTATCACTTTAACTTCTGTAATGTGACATATTTACAAGTGAATCAGGATATTCAATTAGATCAAACCTAGGCACACGGGGATTCTGTATGTTTTTCAGTTATGATGCAATGATTTTTGAGTTTCTGATCGGGTCACTGAAATGGACTATTTAAACTGACTCAGTGTTGCCAGATCTTGCTAGAAAAACACAACAACGAATGAACAAGGCCATAATAAACTTAAATCCAAACTACTTTTCTTGGGGATAAACCACATGCCAAAACATTGTGATCTGCACCTGCCTACTTTATGAACTCTATAAACTGGATCACATTATGAACGAAGCCCAAACAACAATCCCAAACATGCTTCATAAGCACCGCAGCCACAGCTTATAAAAAGGATATGGCAACACTTTAAGAGTTTGTTAGTTTGTTTTGTATTTGAATGACCAATAATGTATGAAACATCACTAATTTCTATGATAAAAAATAAAACTGTAGCCTGGTGAGATTAGTAAAAAAATTTACTAGCCAATGGCGATTCCATTGTCAAGGTGTCTGTAGAGGTTTGCATTAAAGCTTTCGCTCAAAATTTACCTACACTGCTCTCCTGCGTCCCACATGATACATATCAGACTGTTTCTATCATGACCTATTTTGAATAACAAATCACTAATCCATAAATCATTTACAAGCACTCCACACAGCAGATCATGATCAGAGGACAGGCCACATTCACAAGCATAAAGCCAGCTGATACTGTGATGTCTTACAGTGTAACAGTGGTCTCATGCAAGAGTGCAATTCTTTCTTGTTTGCCTAATTTTAGATTCTCGGTTCCCAAAAATGTATGTACCAAAAAAAAGAAGCTCATGTGGACTATAAAGCCTACAGTTTCAAGAAGAACTTAAAAGTGCTGACTGAAATCAAAAAGATGCTTTAGGAATTAAAAGGAAGGGAATAAAAACAGAAACTGTGATCATTAGTCCATGATCAACATCAAACCCTGTTTCCTCATGTTCATTAAAACAAACTAAATGACCATGCACCGAGCTTTCTCTTTGAGCTCAGACCTGCAGGTGGTGGACAGATTTCAAAGTCTTCAGTGACGGACAGTATTGCTCTGAAGGGGTTACCGTAGCAAAACGCACAGAAAATACCACCTCGCATCAGGAGCCTCAATTTAATCAGAGTCTTTGATATTTGAGGCATCATTATGGTGTCCTGGCAGGCCACTCAGTGGAATACCGAAGTGATTTTGAAGCCAGATGGAGCATGGCTTTGTTGAGCCTCGCTGAATAACTTCATATAGGCTGGCAGATAGCGTAGATTGGCACATTTGCGGTATGTGTTGCCATCTCCTACCTAACAGTCCTTCCCTCTCAGCATGCTTTTACAGCTCTTCTTAACCCACTCTCTTTTGTTTAACAAGATGCATGTCTGCCCAGACACGGAGAACAACACAGAGCCATTTCCATAAAAGGAGAAAATATGCTCTTTTTGTGGGAAGCAAGATGGATAGATTCTGCAAAACTTAACCAGGGCCGTAGAGTGGGAGAGAACAATGTGAAGTTCGCTCACAGTTATTCGTGTCTCTAACAAACACTATATACAAATATCAGGTGTTCCAGGATTTGTACGTGAGGAGAGTGAAGCGTCAACAATTTCCCCTCAGCGCTCCAAGCATTTAATAATCACTCCGCTCCCGTATCCACTCCGGGTTCACCATCTCCCGCTCCTCGCTCGCTGATGTCAGAAACACCGCTCCACCTTCGCTCCGCATCTGAAGTACTTCAGTATGTTTGAAATATCAGTTCTGTTCATAACTTATATCAAAAAATTAAATAACAGGAGAGTTTCAAAGTGGCTTATTGGAACATGTAGCCTAGTGTGCAAAATATTTCCTACCACATGACAAGCTAATAACATGGTAGTCAGCATTAAAAGTTGAAATTGTTGCTTTTGCAGTGCAAATTTAGTTTTTTATGAAAATAACAGTATGTTTTCGTCAATTATTTTAGCTACGGATCGATGCAGTGCTTACAGATTTCTGTTCATTCGAAATCAGATACAGATGAAGTAGCACTGTAAGATTGCATTTGTTTGAATGCATTATTGAGAGAGCGATTGCGTGTGAATAAGTGTTGTAGTAAATCATGCTTTCAGCTGAAAATATGCAGGATCTAGAAGAAACAAACTAATTCCTTGAGAACTATAACTTCCCGCTCATGTCATCATAGCCTTCACATTCTTTCTGATTTGAGTGATCATTTTCTATCAAGCTAGCTAAATATGTTTAACACTTGAATTCTTGCTAAATATGCAGTTATATTGCGGGTCGTTGGCATGAATTGAACTTGTGATGGAGCGGTGGTGGAGCGAGTGAAAACCCCGATGCTCCGAATTAAAACAATTCCGCTCCTCGCTCCATTCAGAATCACACCGCTCAACTCCGCGCTCCGCTCCCACACCGCTCCGCTCCGCTCACATACTCTGCTTGGTAGTCATGTCGGGTCCATATGGTTTTTAAGAAGTAAAGGTTTAGTGAAAAGATTTCAATTTAATGCAACTATCAAGTAAAATGTAATTACACATTTGAATTAAGTATTAAAAATGATAAACAAAATACAAATATTTATTTTAAATATTATGAATTATTCATGAAATATTTTATAAATATCATTATACTTTTGAATTTCACCTTCCCTAACCAAACGTGGCATGTCATTAAAGGTCAAATTATTTATATTTATATTAATTAATAAATTATAGTATGATAATTAAGCTGCACTAAAGTTTTTTTTCTAATTAAAAGTAATTAACAAAATTATATTATTGAACAAGTACACATATGGATATCAAAGTCAAATCTTGGTTCAGAAAAATTGGTGTAGGATTTACTTTTGAACAATTAACATGATTAATTTTACGGGGTTCATATCTTGCCACTATTCACTACATTAAACGTACAAGTCTGAGCTGGTTGCACATCTTTTGTTTTCACATTAACTTCATGTCTGTAAACACAGAAAAGAATGTCCTGTTATTATTATTGTGCAAGAGCAGAGAGAAATGGTTGTAGCTGCCATAAATCAAGACAGTGTGTACATGATTAACTTCAGATTGTTCTTTTTAGCAGCATGAAAAATGACCGTGAATAAATTGCATAAAGTATGCAAGCCTTCTACAATTATCGTATCTGTCCATTCAGTTCCCTGAATAAGTTCTGCACTTTTGCAAAAGCTCTCATTATAATTAAAGACTTTGACTACACTGCTCAATGAATTTAATATGTATATCGTACCTATGCTTAGTTGAATATAATGAAAGCATGTGCGAGACTGAAAACTCAATCAGTAAGCCAGCACGAAACAAAACTAAAGTATTTTGGCCGGTGCTGGGTGGATTTCCTCTTCTCCAGTGACTATTTTAAACAGCTTTGATTGGTCATGTCTCAAACATTGTGAAAAATATGTTGTAAATAGAAACATTTATGCAATAGCAGCTGTGCAATGAAGTGTGAAAATAAGACTACTATGCAAGTAACATCAAATTTAACATTTTAACCGCAGATGGCGATAGAGAGGCTAAAGTTTCTTAGTTCAAGAAACTTGAAAGAAGAGTCAACCTCTCTTTGATGTCATTTCCTGTTTTTTCTGCGCATTACTTTAATTTGGAAACAAAGGTTTACAAAAATTAACAAGCAATGAATCATTTTAATCAAAGTATTCAGTTTAATAATACGTTTTATTTGTTTAATCAATAATATTAACAGATTATTGTGGCAAATTGTATTTTTTTAGGAATTGCATTTTTTAATTAGACTTTTTTTAATGAACTTTGATTCATCACAGAAGAGGTGTATTCACATTATTGTATATAATAACTGTATGTATTACTTGATCAGAAAGTCACGGCAGCTTCTGGTTTTACATGACTTTAACTCATCAAAATACGTTGAGAAATGTCAACTTTAAGTTAATGTCAATTTTAAGTTAGATGATTTTTTAAGTCAGTTTAATATAATTTGTTGAAAATGGCTTATACAACCAAGTTGATTATACTTAAAATGTAAGGCAGCAAATGATTTTAAGTTTTTCAGTTGAAATTGATTACTTTATTTACTGTGATGTATGAGCATCGTGTCATTGAGCTAGAAGAGAAAGACAGATAAATACATAACTTTGTCAACTTTTAGGAGTAAACTAGCATATACATTCTTTAAAAATTATAGAAGTATTTAAAAGCTACAGTCCAGTTACAGTACAATCTCCAGTTGTGAATGCATGGGCTCTTCAAATCAAATAACAAATGAGGATTACAAGGTTTCATATTCAATATACATCCAGCCTTCCATTACTAAAGTAGTACATGTCAAATAAATGAATCTGTATGGGCATGAATCATTAAATGGTTTCATGCATAGTTATTGTTTAAGGTAAATCAGTCTTGCGTCCCATCAGCATTCATGAATGCCAGCACAAAGGAATGACATGTCTTCACAAAGATGGGAGGCATCTGGCTCTCAGCAACAAGAGTAATATTCAGCAGACATAAACACAGGGAGAACTGAAATGCTCACCAACTGTGAAAGAAAAGACACTGAGAGTGGAGAGAGATGAGTTATAGAAGAAAATGATGGAATTGCTGGTGGATGAGGGAGGATTTTTGATAATACTGCTCTAGAGATCCTGCTGAGGAGAAGCTGAAAAGATTCTCAACGGCGTTAAGAATCTACTCCTCTTTCCAGTAGTGTGCCTTTCATTAGAGATCATGCCGTTTCATTGAACTCATTGTATATAGTTTTAAAAGGCTTAAAAGCTGTTTTAAATGCTTAACATTTTATGTACACCTTTGTTGCTTATATATGAGACTACAAAAGGACTTTAAAGGACTATTAGCCAATATAATGAATGTTGATCGCTTACTGTCTTATACTTCTATTGCACAGTGGGATCTGTATTGTTTTGACAGCAGAACTGTGCTGATATGATCAAAACCTGCTGTTCTCAGAATGATTTGAGATGTAACGCTTCAATAACATCTGACCGTCTGTACAGAGCGTTCACATGGTCAGTGTCACAAATGCTTTTTGATCAAAACTATTTTAAATGAATCTTCATTTTACAGTTCTTTCCTTTTTTTCTAAATCCTAAAACCACCTGTTGATTTACAGGTTCTGGTTCCAAGATTTTTAATGTGGTCCCAGAACTTACCACCCATTGTATATTCTTATATACTAATTATATTTCTAATTTGCACATTATGCTATTCTATACTAAATGACATTTATACCATGTCTTCTGCACTATAGTAATAATTTGCATTTGTAGCTCATTTTACAGTTTGCACTTTACCATAATTTATTTATAGACTATACTACACTATACTGCTACTCACTTCTTAGACTTGCACGACACAAGCACAATAAAACTGAATCTAATCTAATAAAATATTTATTATGCAGAACAATAATTCATAGACCCTCTTCAAAAAAGTGCATATATATATATATATACACATTGTGTGTGTGTGTGTGTGTGTGTGTGTGTGTGTTTGTGTGTGTGTGTGTGTGTGTGTGTGTGTGTGTGTGTGTGTGTGTGTGTGTGTGTTACAATTACAAGTATTATTTTTCATTTCATGCAACTTTTAGAAAGATTTTACCAAAGCAATTTTGGTATACAACGGGGTCTGTAATTTTCTAATGCATTGCCTTTTTCATAATAAATTATATCATCAGCATAACATTCTGAGTGAACAGTTGGAAAATTATCATGAATCTGTATATTCTTATGTATTAATTATATTCTGCCATTTTGCACATTATGCTATTCTAATCTAAATTGCGTACTGTATACCATGTCTTCTGCACTACAGTGATCATTTGTAGCTCATTTTTCAATTTACCATAATTAACTTACTCCATCTACTCATACTTCTGGTTAGACTTGCTCTTCACAAGCACATTAAAGTTTAAACTAATATAATAAAATATGTATGATGCAGAAAAATTGTATATATTTGTACATTCATATATTATCTTCAAAAAAACACTGTGCATAATCTGCATATGAATGAGCATTTTTCTACCTTTCAAAGTTGATAAAAACAGAATCAACAGGTGGAAGCACCAGACTGGCTGTCTGCATATATTCACAATATATCACATCAGTGCAGTAGGCGAATGAATGCTTGGACGGAGACAGGTTGGATGGATGGTTATGATTATACTGGTACCACAGAAATTAAGGTGTCCAACTGACCAAGATCACTTGCATAAAATCAGCACAGAACAAAGGCAAGGATTGATGTGTCATTACAAGGTTGCATTTGCATAATTGCATCAGTAATACAAATCATCAACACTTCGTCCCGGTTAATTTGACGGACAGCTTCATAACAACACCGATCAGAATGAAGTGGCACCTACTGTGGGCTCTTTGGGTAGAAAGGCAGGGTGACACGATTGAGGTCTTGAATATCAAAGGCTGTGGGTTCGGCTGAGATCGCCTGTCTCTTGGTCCTCTGCTGCTCTTGAAGGACAGTCTGCTTGTGGACTTGTTGAGTTGCCGGTCTTATAACGGATCGGTATTTGTCTAACTCATTCTGAAGCTTCTGGATAAGTTCGTCTTTCTGGTCCAGCTCCAACTCCAGTTCATCAATCAGCGCATCTCTCTGTCTCAGTTCCTCAATCTTCTCCTGTAACGCGTACTGGAGATCGCGTAAAGTGCCCATTTCTCCCCACAGTCAACGACCCGGAGCCGTTTCCAAATTGGCGAACGGTCAGTTTTCGGTCATGAAATCAATACAAACCGCTTTGGTTCGTGTTTTCTGTGGTAATGTCGCCAAAAAAATGTGCCGCGCCGATCCGCCGGCGTGCTTTCGGATCACTTATACCGGAGGAATGAGCGGGAAAACACCCACGGCGCCTGCAAACATCACATTCGGGGAGACGAAGAAGTTTCACAGGGAATTCATTCCTTTTCCAAATACGTCATACGCAGCTGCCGAGCGCGAGTGGAACGCCACGAGCGCGCAGTGAACGCGCCGTGAGAGCAGCACGCTCGTGGCTCCCCGATGAGCCAATGAGGAAAGACTCAAGCGCGCACCTGTAACAGCAGCCGAGAGCCTTCAAGAGCGCTACATTCCACAAGCACACGAGCGCATTCAGACAATAACAGTTCCATTAGGCTACTTTAAACTACAGGAAACTTTTCCCTAATAAAATACAAACAATCTTCTAAAAATGTGCACATCAGCCATGCATCGATAAATACGCAGACAGAAAATACCTCAAAGAAATATTCCACGTTTTAATTCTGTTGTTTTCTCATCGACAACTAACTAGTTTTCAGGATTTTTGTGATCTACTCGCAACTTGCTTTTTAGTCTTTTTAAGACGTAAACATGTTTCTCATCATTTAACTTTAATTACAGTAAATTATTTCAATGCTGCTCTGATTTCATGCGTTTAAACTTGCTAAATGTTATTTAATTCTTTCAATGCTGAGAAAGAAGCAACATGTACAGTTAGCCTGTTATGAAAGAGAAATAAAATATTGTATGTGACCAAAATTTTCAGATATTGAGGTAACTGGTGAAGGTGATATTAAAACATATTTATTTATATATTTAAAATTCCTTTGGCTAATAAATTCATAAATGTTTGGTAGTTAGGAAATCATACTTATTAAATATTCATTTGTTTGTTTGTTTATCATTTATTTGTTTATTTAATTATTATCTTTCCTTCCAAAAATATTTGTTTAAACATTATGTAAGAACGGCAGGAATCTTAGTAATTTAACACTGCTGCAATTATTCAGTTTATGATCTTTTTCAGTCTCATTTATGTGTATTTTGAGTAAGATATCCCCTCACTGTACAGTAACACTCAAAAGAATAGTTCACCCAAAAAAAAAAGTTCCTGATTATTTACTCACTTCCAGACCATCCAAAATGTATATGACTTTCATTCTGCTGCCAAAGAGAAATGTAAGTTTTAGAGGAAGTGAACAGGGCCCAACGTATACCATATTTGATTTTTCAAAATCCAGGCAGCTTCAAAGTAATCCGCACGACCCCAGCCAACAAGGACTTGCTGTAGTGAAGACAAAAATTAATAACAACATTTATACTGTTTAACTGCGAATGCCATTTACCTTGCATTAGATGAAAAATATCCTGGCTGTTATCCATATAATCTACATCTCGGACAGTCTGGGAGTGAGTAAATTATAAGGAAATTAACATTTTGGAGTTAAATATTCCTTTAAATGCAACACTAATGATGTTCAAGTGTTCTATAGCATGATTTACACAACCAACAGCAGTTATTCTTTTTCAGCTTCATGGTCGCTAACATCATCTGGATCCGTCCCATTAACACATGACCAGCTGGTGCTCCAAATCACCTCATGAACTGCCCCCACTGTCTAATGTTACTCAGAGAATGAAATCGTTACACTTGTGTTCCCTCTGGAGACTTCTTGTGCATTATGCTACTGTAACACGTCAATAAGTATATTATACTTAGAAAACAGTGGAATTATATAGAGCGATATCATTTCAAAACAGGGTTAATATAGTTAACTAAACTTAAATCATAAAAATATAAATTAAAAATAAAATAAAATAAAATAAAATATGTAAAAAGTACTTTATTTAAACTATTATATTTAAAAAAAACTAACCTATTTTATTTCAGCTAGGCAAGCATTTATTATTTAAAGTTAAAGTATTAAAATAGCTAAAACTAAATGAAATAAAACTGAATAATTATAATATAATAATAATAATAATACGTTTTATTTATATAGCGCCTTTCCAGAGCTCAAGGACACTTTACAATAAACATCAGGAATGTGGGGGAAAACATAAAACTGTAATACAGAGGAAAAAACTAACAAAAAACATCAAGTAGTATACAACATAAGACAAAATAAACAGAAATGAGCTAAGAAAGATAACAATCTGAAAACAAGTGAGTTTTAAGCTGTGATTTGAATTCCGACGGGCTATTGGTAAAACAGAGTGGTCTTGGTAGAGAGTTTCATAATTCAGGGGAAACAACACTGAAAGATCTATCACTCATGGAAGAGAGGCGAGAAGGCGAGTATCAGAGGACCGTAATGAATAGAGAGGAGCAGATTACAAAGATACAAGATAAGCAGGATAACTTGATAAGATAGGCCACTAGTAGCCAATGCAGATCAGCTAGAACAGGGGTGATGTGGGCTGAACACACATTTTCAAAAGGATTAGGAAGGATTACAAGCGCCCTCTAGTGGAGGAAACATCCCTATACAGACATAACAAAACATGTAATTAACGTGACCGACTGCAAATAGCTTTTTTAATTTCAATTACAATATATATATATATTAGGATAAATTAAAGATAATCCGATTTAATATGAAGTTATGAATTTGTATCATCATGTTTGCAAACTGTGTATACATGTCTTGTAAAGTATATGTTTCACTGCTCTGTGTAATTTGCTCTGTATACAACTGGTTTTATGTACATTCTGTTTTAGAGTTTTGTCTGGCAGAAAGAATCTTAAGACTCTTAAACCTCACAAGGGACATTATCCAGTATCTAGTCCATGCCTTCCTTTTCACTGATTTCCATAAGCACCTGGCCCAAAATGAACATGAATCGCATTTATCAGGCCTAACAGAAAAGATCAATTAAGCACGACTGATGAGCCTCCATCCTTCTTGCAAACCATTTACAAGAACTGGAGACCAGACGCAGATCAAAGTGTGTGCGCCAATGGGGACGTGAGAGATGTGATGCTAATGTGGAAGGCCTGAGTCTGGATCTGTCGTTAACCCTGCAGCCTTTATCAGCACAGGAAAGATAACACACTTTCCATTCTCAAGTGCTTTTCAAGCTGCTTGTTGATATATAAGGAGTTCTACATGAGAACACACAGATCAGCGATAAGGGCGGGCAGTATTTGTCAAAGAGATGAACTGATGATTGTCAAAAGAGACTTTTTATCAGGCACAAGAACCGGACTACTGAATGTGCAGTGTATGAAATAATAAAATAAGAACAAATGTTAAATGTTATAAAGTTTAAAATTGCAAGGTTTTTTTTGTTCAGATACATATAGCATATACTGTATATACACTGAACGAAAGGTGCCTCGGATATCCTTTTGAGTACTCGAGGAACTTCAAAATGTATTTTAAGTCCCTCAAAGCTCTTTTTCTCATAATAGGGTTCCTAGGTTGTTTCTTATGACAAGGTGTATTTATCTGATAAAAAAAAACGATTTATCTGATTAAAAAAACTGTCAAATTGTGAAATATTTAAATATAATTCATTCCTGTGATGCAAAGCTGAATTTTCATTATCATTACTCCAATCTTCAGTGAAATTAGATCATTGGGTGCTCAAGAAACGTTTCTTATTCTTATCAATGTTGAAAAAGTTTTTGTGGAAACTGGGATACACTTAAAAGTTTGGAAGAAAGAAAGAAAGAAAGAAAGAAAGAAAGA
>QVTF01020908.1:0-68391 GCA_003573665.1 Oxygymnocypris stewartii | reverse complement strand
GTGACAATTGTCCCCATTCTGAAATAACAAAAAAGAAAAACCAATCAAACAATAATAATCTAAATAAGAGAGTTGTTTATTTTTTTATTTTATTTCATATTTAGCTTCACAACATAAAAACATATGCTGTAGGTATATGCCTTTAAGTATTGGTAGTGTGGTTAATGAAACTGTCAGTATAAATATATCTGTGCGTGAAGGACGTTGTGATGGAACATCATATATGTTTGCAGAAATGTACACATTATCACAGATTTTGTATGATGTTGTGGATTGACAACAGTACACAGAAAATGCCTAATTTGATCTGCATGTACAGCATCAAAGTCTATGCATGCTTAAATTTAACTTAAAAGGCACAGCGGCTGTGTCAATCGCATTATTTTTGCAAAACAAGGTGTGCAAGACACTCCGAAGCTAAAGACAAAAAACTCACTCTGGAAAATAAATTTTAGCCTCTTCAGTTCAGTATTGCCATGTCATGTTTATGGGCTCAAGACAAATAGATTCCCTTTTAGTTCTCAATAAAAATCACTTTCTAAGTCACCGGCTTATTCATGATATTGAGTACATCATCCAAAATGGATGGGCCCAAGTCGAGTTCGAGAGAGAAAAGGGATCCTGTGATTTGAGTGAGTGACTCCTGTGAGTGGCTTTTGCTTTTGGAGATTTCAAAGTCCGAATCGCATAGACGACCCTCTTCAACACCACTATCTCTGTCCGCCCAGTCGCCCTTGATGCCGAACATCTCCTGTTCATACTCATAGACCGAATCATCATTGTTACCATTGTTAAAGTTCCCATTGGCATCAGCGTTCCCGTTAACAAAGACAGACAAAAATGTTTCAAGCTCATTTTCACTGCTGTGCATCTTCTTCTTTACAAGTGATTTCTCAGACATCTCAGTACAGTCGATTGAAGGTTCTTCCTCCTCTGGGACAGGGCTGGGGTCGCTCCTGAAGGCACTGATGGACTGAAGCAGGGTCTCCATCTGCAGGATTTCCAGATCTTCAGAACCGACTGCAGGAGTGGATGGCTCAGACATGCGATCCTGTGTCATGGGAAAGATGGTGGTGGAAATCAAAGGTAGAGTCAGTGCTTGGCTGCCCCCAATGGTTGGGAGCGAGATTGCGTTCTTCAGGACCGGCGATGGAGTTTCAACGCAAGACGCATCGGAGGCACTATTAGCTCTTGTGAACTCCCCATGGATGCCATATTGAGGTCGAATGCGACCACCTTTCCCTGGTAGAAGCTCAAAATTTCCTTGCAGGAACGACATGTCACCGAAGGCATCGCACTCACCGCCCTTTCCGATGTGGATAGTGTGTCGAAAGTCCCCGAGAGGTGGGCTGATCATATCCGGGGATAAAATATCCCTCAGACGGCATTTCTTTCCCTTCTTACTGTAGTTGGATTTTAGGTAGATGGGCATTTTGGCAGGCATCCTTGCTATAGTGTCCAGCAGTTATAGAGAGGAACGGGGATTGCTCTGGAAGTTCAGATCTCCTCAGTCGTGCGATGAACTTGCTGGAGTCTTGCAAAGGAAAAGTGCAGAGGCTACATTCTCAGAGAGCAGCTGTTTTAAATGCGTCCTCAATCTTCACTGAAGATAATCCAGCTTGAATGTTTGGATTAATGTCCTTTGCCTGGATAGATGGATAAATAATTTAGTTTTCTTTGTACTCAGAACTGTTTTCTTTGTGTTCATAAATCCAATACTGAAATTCTTTAAATGTTAAAGTAAATGTCATAAGTATCTTTAGCACGTACAAAGAGAGATCAAAGAAAATATTTATCACTGTCTGAAACGTCTTTTGGAGATGTTACAGACAGAGGATATATAGATAGAGAAAGTAGATATATACATAGACAGACAGAAAGAAAAAAAATCACATTTGGGATTTTGAAAAAGCTAACTCAAGTTAATACAATAACAATTTTTTTTTAATAAATCAAGAATAATAAGAACATCTGTTGTTGTTATTAATTTCAAAATGACCTATGTTTACATGTCTTAATTAACACCACATGAGTCAAGAAGCTTTAAAGATAAAGAAAGGATTTCTAGAGATAAAGTAGAAAATGACAGAGTTTTAGAGTGGCTTTAGAGAGAGGAGGGCAGGAATAGACAGATAGGAGAGAGAGAAGGATAACCACAGATCATAAGAGGGAGAGAGACTTCTTGCCCATTTATGGACATATTTCCTTTTGAGAGGCCTTTAAACACTGACCCTCACTAACAGACTCCAAACAATCACTAAAGCAGCGACTGGGCCACAGCTAGCCAAATATGTACGACTGAAAAAAAAATCCCCATTTCCTCAGCAGCAGAGCCCAACGCTCTCTCGCTCCTTTAAGACCCGCTGCACTAAACCGTTTGAGACCTGGGGTAATTTTCATTTCAAAAGAGAACACCTTTTGTGAAAATATAAATATGCTCCATATTCCAACTACTCCTAACTTTAGGAATACTTGAGATTTTGTGTGCTGAAGTTTCCTGTGACACTGAAGGCTGGAGTAACGAAAACAGTTATATTAATTGTGATAATATTTCACAATATTAATATTTTTTACTGTATTAAAAAATGTAGCCTTGGTAACCATAAAACATTTTTTATTATTATTATTCTATATCTATTATTTCAAATGTTACATATATATATTAATTTGCCTTGGAATATGATGTAAATATGCTAATCAATATCTTAAACGAATACAAATACAAACAGTGTTACTCCCTGTAACAAGTAACATGTAATTACATAATTTAATTACAAAATAAATGTAACTTTAATCTGTTACAGTTATTGATAAAAATGCGTAACTACCATTACTTTATGGTAATGGTAGTTACCATTACCGTTACTGATTACTGTAATCAGTAACCTGTTACATTTCCAAAGTAACCTCTACTTCTGGGATGTTAAATGCTTGGATCTGATTGGTTTACAAATGTTCAAAAGTATGTAATTATTTAGCAGGAAATGCATGGTTAAAGTAGTTTCAGACAGGTCTTGACCACTTTACATATCTGTATCACTTAACCAAATTATTTCAGTTATTTCAATGGTTCTTACAGTCAGCAACTGCAAAAGAACCAAATCCCACAAAGACACTTACCAAGCAAATTAATATAACATATAATACAAAAGGACAAACTCTTTCCACATTTTTCAGTGCTGCACTGTGACTTTATCAATAAAATAGTTAAAACATTTATCAATATGGAGGTGGTAACATTGCTAGTCTTGAAGCAGTTAAACTTACAATTTTGCTATTAGTAGATACACTGCTGCTGAACACTGTTAAGAGATGCACTACAATCACACAGCTAGAATTAATCTCTATCTCTCCCTAATAAATGAATTATCATTAGCTGCGTATCCATCCACCTATTTCTATGCACATTTTGGATTATCGCATTAAAAAAACCCTGGATGAAAATGGCAAGATGCGCATAAATTCTAAAAACGTATGCGCACATTTGAGTAGGATACATGTTTTATCCGATAAGAAAAAATGTGCATAAACTATGATGGAAACACATTTACTGAATAAATTCCTCCATGCGCATTAAAAAAGTCATGTGACTTTGCACTATGAGACGGTATAACTTGACTAACCAGCGGACCGATCTCATTCACAGCATCAAGTTGTTATGGTCATTCTAAAAAGCCAGAGGAAAGTCTGTCATCAAAGTATTTCTGTATAATTGTCTTACACGACTGTGTTTTCAAACAGCAGGCATCCTCCTCTGAAAGTAATAACTGCATTTAATGTGTCTCGTCTGCTCGCTCTGAGGTGCAAGTAAATTATGTCATATATGAAAATTATTAAATTCAGTGGCTTCTCCTATATTCTTAGTGATATTTAGCGCCACCTTTTACCAGGAAGTGATGATTTGGTTCTCTTTGACTCATTGGATGTTTTATGCTATATTCCAGTTTTTCACATACGCTTAATTCAAATATTTGGATGGAAACATAGCTATTGGCTCAACCTCTGTTGTTAGCGCTATAATCATTTTGGAATTAGCAACAAAGGCTTGGGATGAGATGCGTAAAAAATTATCCTACACAAGAGCATTTTAAGGACAAAAACCTGACAAATATCTTCAAATACATCTTCTGAACAATGTCTTGAGGTGTGGTAACACAAGTGTGGCAGTGTAAAGTGGAATAACTGCGGCTGAACCGTTGAATTATTAAAAAATAATGCACACCGAGGTGAACCTATACTGCAATATCAAACCAAGTTGCATCTGTGCCCATATACGGTGTGAGGCCATTGATTAATAACATTTTATGGCATTGCTATCTGATAACATGGAGCCACCATAGTACTTAAAATGACAGATTGAACGATGTTTACAGCTCACTGATCCACATCCCCTGAAGATCCTGGTTAGAGACAGCCAGGGAGGACATTGTTTAAAAAACACTAGAAATTCCATTTCCTAGGAATACACGACTCCCATGTGGTAACGTCCTAACATATCACACAGCTGATAAACAACAGGAGTGCGATGAAAGTGAGCTGCAGTACAGTCCTTGGCAATGATGTAGGCTAGTCTGTTTGAGTCTGGATGAATGGTATTAATCTGGTCATCTTACAGTCTTTGTGTTTTCTTATGCATGCGTCTTTTGCACCAGCTCAGAGGTCGCCTTGTGAGTTCATAGGGCTTTAAAAGGATTTTTAGACACTGATTCAGCGAAACACAAATAAACCTCAGTGAATGGAAATCTATTTTAAACGTGACAAGCATCATCGGGATAGCTGTAGAATGAGTGGCTGCATGAGTGTGTCAGTGATAGGGGAAATGTGTGTGTGTGTGTGTGTGTGTGCGTGCGTGCGTGCGTGCGTGCGTGCGTGCATGTGTGCGTGCGTGTGTGTGTGTGTGTGCAGAAGGAATGCTGCATTGCTTCTGGTGTCAAGTTGTGATTGTCCCCAAATATGCCTTCTTTGCGCTACTTTCTTTCTCTCTTTTTTATTTTTTGTAAACCCATATCCATTAACCAGATCTCTGTACGTTATTCTTCAAATCAAACCAGTGTTATTTTTGCTAACTAAAATACATTTTCAGTAATTATTCTTTTATATTTTCTTTTTGCATGTTCAGTTTAGTTTAGTTTTAGTAATTGTTTGTGTGTTTCTGTCATATTAGTTTTCAGAATTATTCATTTTTGTTTAAATGTTTTTATAATTTTTTTCAGTTTTAGTTGTAATGATTTTAGTGCATCAAGATATAGTAAATTAATACATTAGAAATTTGTTTTATATTTTATATACAGTTTATTTCAAGAAACAAATAATAATAATTGTAATAGTTATAATGTATTATATTATTAAAATAACATGATGAAAATAAAGAAATAAAGCGAATAGTAAGAGATAAAGAGATAAAACTAAATTTAAAATCTATAATGAAAATATAAGAATATAGCCAATGCAATATATGAATAAATACTATCACAGTTTATGAATAATATTAAATTAACACTGAACCCCCTTGACTTTAATCTTAAAAGTTGTGTTGTAGTTACATAAACAGCAGCATCTAGAAATGTGCTTGTATGATTACACTGATAAAACATTCACATACATCCTGCTGTCATGGCATGATCAAAGCAAGTAGGTGTGCAAACCCTGGACCGGGGGAAATAAATCTCAAAGGAAGCCCAAGTAATACTTAGTGTAGGTTAAAGGGTTAGGGTTTAAGTTTAAAGCTATGGTTAGTCTTCACCTAAACCCCCAGCAGGTGTGAGAAGTCTTTGAATAAATTGTTCAATGCCATGACTGGTTGAACAATAACAAACAACGCCATTCAATGCAACAGCCAGCCGCTGAGGTTTAGAAGTAGGGCAGCTGCCTCTCACACCCTCTTGATATGACTTTATCTCGGGGCCATATCCTGCCTTCATTTTAGATCTGGAATATGTCCAGGGGCAAATGTTGCATTTCCAAGTGCTCTGACGCCCCTGTAGAATGTCGATATGGATCTGTCTGCCCCCTTTCCCTGGGGGACCGTATCATCACACACCCCTCAGAAGTGCATGTCAGCAGGCCGGCAGCGTGTCTCCCTTCTGGAAGACTGAATAAGCCGAAGCCTGAGCTCCATCCAGCAAAGAGACAAAATGGAAGTGAATAGAGACTAAGACAAAATGAGACAGAAAAAGCTAGATTAAATGGTGATTCCTAACATCCACTCTCGTGTCTTTCTTCTGCAAGACAGACACAAAATATATTTTGAAGAATGTTGGAAACTAAATAACATTGGACTCCATTGACTAACATTAAATCATACAGTTTTGATAGACAAGGTAAGCAAATAATAGAATATTCCTTTTTGGGTGTACTATCCCTTTAAAATGAAACTAAATGGAATTACTGAGACAGAATAAGACTGAATAAGAAACCAAAAAGAGCATGACATGTGCCAGAATGAGAAATAAATAGACTCAATGTCATTGAACAAACCAGAGTGAGACTGAACGTGGCAGAATAAATGAGATATATTGAGACAGAATATGTAGAGAGTCCACTCAAAAATAAAAATGATGTCATAATTTACTCATCTTCATATCATTTCGAGCATGTGTGCATTCCTCTTATGCAAAACACAAGATATTTTGGGAAGCAAATGACATTGAAGCACATGGACTTCCATTTAATGGACATAAAAAAACACTCAAAAAACACTTTAAAATATCTTATGTTCCACTGGAGAAAGTAATTTGTTTGGAACATGAAGGCGAGCAAATCATGACAGAATATTACTTTTGTGATGGAGTATCCCTTCATATCTGAACTAAACAGACTGAATGAGGAAAAAATAAGATTGAAAGTTGCTAAATGTGCGAGAAATGTGCGACTCAATAAGAAGAAAATAGACTGGATGTCATTGAACAAGCCAGAATAAATGAGACCCAATGCTGAAAAAGTAGTCATATGGTTTTGGAATGACACGAAAGTGAGAAAATTATGACAGAATTTTCATTTTTTGGTGGACTATCCCTTTAAGACTAAACTAGATGGAATTAATGAAATGGAATGAGACTGAATAAGAAAGAAATGAGAGGAAAATAGACTGAATGTTGTTGAGCAAGTCAGATTGAGACTGAACTGGGCAGAATAAATGAGAATGAATATAACCAAATGTGATACAAGACTCAAGGCGCTGGAATGAGACTGAATGCGGCAGAATTAGACTGAACAAGATGGAATGAGACAAAATTGTTAAATTAAAAGAATTGTCCAAATGGGGTGAGAGGTGAGAGCAGGGGCTACAGCAGTCTGAAGATAGATATCATTGGCGCTTGCACTCAGGAAATAACTCACGTGTGAGTATGTGGGTCACATTATTATTAGAGCAAGCGCATGGGAGCAGAGATCTAAACAAGTGCAATGATGCTATTCCCACTGTACACAGAAATGTGTTGAGACTCTCTTCAGCCCCGCAACTGCGCCAATTTTGATTCTCCCTCTGACCTATTTTAGCGATAGCCTTTTTGGCTGAAAACCCAACCACCTGGTCCTGTCTAAGAAGTTGCTGTTGCTGCTGATGCTGTATTTAAAGCACATCTGCATCATTTGGATGTTTTTGGCTGTTCTTTTTACAGGTGCAATATCCCAGAGCTTGCATGGCTAGATCATCTGGGTCGGTCAAGCTCTACTCTCTTGGGTGGTTCGGGTTTTTCCTCCTCTCTTGGGTGTTTTAAGCCTAAGCTTTCAATCTTTTCAAATTCCTCCGACCACAAACGACCCTGTTGGACAATGTTCTAAATGATTAAAGATAAATACCACAGTCAGCCCAATTTGAGGTTTCCAGTTTGTTACGTAAAGCAACCCTTAATTACACTCTGCTGCTGCTTTTGGAGGAACCAGGGTGGAGCGAGGTCTCTTTCGCCTCAGCTTCATGCTTTTTACACCCTGCTATCCACCTCCAAGACTTCTGTTCAAGCTGCTCAAGCTGCTGTTGTATTTGGCTTTCCTGCGTGCAAGAGTCGAGTTGAGTTTCCAAGTTCTGTTGGACAGATGAATGTATCTGAGGAATTTCAGAAGCTCTTTTCTGGTCAAGCGGTTAAGTATGTGCTTGAAGAACAGAGAGGAACCAGGTGTCGGGTTGATTTGAGCTTGTTTTGTGGTGTGTGGGAATTTGCTCGACATATTCTGCAGGACAAAATCTCACATGTTCTAATGACAACCATGTGCATGAGTGAAAAGAGGTTTCACAAGCCTAACCAGCAAATAGCAGCCACATGGTTCACGAATACAACAATTTTTCGATCTTATCATCTACAATCTTAAAAATTAATTTTATAAAAGGGGGATTTTGCAACAACGCCAGCAATGTCTTAAAAGTAAAGGGTCTCCATTGGCATTAATGGTTCCATGAAGAACATTCATGGAATGTTACCATTGGACAGAAGGTCCAAAGTCTAACATGTTCTTCACAATAAGAACTGATCACTGAAAGGTTCTTTGGGGAATCCAAACTGGTCCTTCAATGGCATCTCTGCAAAAAGCCCCTTTAGAGCCCCATACGAGTTTATAAAGAACGTTTTGTGGACGTTAATTTGTTAACAATAATTTGTTATCATGCACATTTTCCTGCTACAAATCATCAGTTTTACCTGCTCCTGTCTGCAGATGAATGCCCCTCTTTTCTTCGCTCTGTGGTTGTCGTTCCGGAGGTACCCTTGACCCAAACTGTAGTCAGCTTCTGGGTGGTGCAGCGTGTTGCCGTTTACGTCTTCTCTCTCACTCTCTCTCTCTCTTTCTGCCCTTGAGGGTTTACTTCTCACAGGCAGGATGTCTGCTGGACAGCTGTTTCAGAATTCCTCCTCTGAAGCTCTGCGGCATGTCCCCGGTTTGCTTTGCTCCTCCTTTCTCCTCCTGCAGCACCTGTCCCTGCCTGTCTGCAGACGGCGGCGTTGAAATCCAATTCTCTCGTCTTCTGCAATCCCGACCCGCCGGAGCTGCGGCAGTATTTCCTGGAGAGACAGACAGCGCTCGCTCAAGGGAGGAGGAAAATGAATGTGTGGAGTCTCTCCTACTGTGCTTCCCAGCTGCTGAACGTCAAAGTCATTCCCTTCCAAAACAGAGTGGAAGAAATACACCGTCCCTCTCTCACTCTCTCTGTTCGTCTGTCACTCCCCACCTCCCTTCTCGCACTCTCTCTCACACGTTATTCCTTTCTATCACAGTTCTCACATATCATTTACCTTCTCTGGATCCCATTCTATTCTGTCATTCTGCAATTTATTTCTGCCGACTTCAGCATCTCTGCCTCATTTGTTGCCTCAGCGTTTACCAGACACCATTACAACATCTGGGAGGTGAAATTAAACCTTGCTAGGGATTATATAGATAGATATGTAGATAGATTTAGCTTTAGATAGATAGACACATACATAGATGAACATATAGAATGCTCTTGATTATTTATAGAGAAAAGCTGTCTCTCTTTGCAGCTGCACTGTAAACCTCTGTGGAACTTCTTCTAAAATAGGTTTCCTTGGCAACACATAGAGCTCTGCAGTGAGCTCACGTTTGACAGGAGTAGGAGGAGGTGCAGCGAGTCTGTCCTGCTCTTGTGTGGGTGTGGGTGTGTGTGTGTGTGTGTGTGTGAGAGAGAGAAAGATTGGCATACGTTCTGTTCCAAATGCTATATTTAGTGAGCTCCCTACCTGAACAGAAGAGACATTATATGTGTGAAGCTGTTCCTAAGAATGAGATGCCTTATTATGGCTAACTTATAAGGGAATATTGAATGTATGCTTTAAAAACAACAGAATCCTACAATGAACTGAGATGTGCCCACTGAAAAAAATTATTCAAGATGGAGGTTAAAGCAGGAGAAATGTTGATCATAAGTTTTTAAAAAACAGTATTATAATCTGATTAAAAACAGTATATTCACATAAACTAATTTATAGAATTAAAATATTTGTGTGTGCTATGGATTTTTATGCTCGAGTATCACAGTATCATACTGTTGGCAACATGTTAGCAAATGGAAATGAATTAACAGTGGAGTGAGCTTGGCGTGGCAAGTGCTATTTTTGTGGTGCATGGAATAGCAGGTTATAAAGAGCGTTCCAAATCAGTATCTTGTGAGGTTCCAGATCAGTTTAGATGCTGCCTTAGAAGGCAGCTGTCTGCACGGCAGTTTATTACATCGCAAAACATCCGAGTATGCTTGAATATATGTCTTATTTTCCATTTTTATAAAAAATAAAACTATCATTAAAACACGTTTTGTCTCTAATTTTACATGTAAAATATCTAAAAATCATTAGAAAAAGTTTTTTTTTGTTATATGTCAATTTTTTTAAAATCTAAAAATCATTAAAACAAGTATTTGTGTGTCTCTCTCTCTCTCTCTCTCTCTCTCTCTCTCTGTGTGTGTGTGTGTGTAGTCTAAAAAAAGTAACTTTATATTAATAATTTGAACTCTCCAAACTGTCACTCATATGAGATCACAGCAATTAGCAAAAGACAGTGATCCAATTAATTCCTGATTGACATGTCCTAACTGTTTTAGGCCAAAGTCTTATAAATATACGCCACAATAGAGAAGAAAAGATGATCTGAATATATGTTTCACAGCAGCTTTAAAAACAAGTGTACAAAAATCAGCCAGTGCAGTTAAGATAAAATAAAATACGCTAATATAAAAATCCTTTATCTGAAAACAAGTCCTCGTTCTTATGCAGGGTTGCTCCTCAAGTAAATGTATTTCATTTTTGTTGTGTTTTTATTTTATTTTATTAAGAAAATTATTTTTATTATTGTTATTATTATTTTGTAGTGTAGATTTTGGAATAGAGTTCTATAGGTGCAGAAAACATCATATATGATGTCAGATTTAAATTTTCGGTAACACTTTAGTATAGGGACTAATTCTCACTAGTAACTAGTTGCTTAATATTAACATGCCTATTATTGAAATATTGGCTGTTTGTTAGTGCTTATAAAGCACAAATTAATGCATAACCATATTCTACATCCTTAAACCTACCCAATACCCAAACTTAAAGTAATGGTTTGTTATTAGCGAGAATTGGATCTCAAATAAAAGTGTGACCAGTATGTGTGTTCAAGTGAACATCTTCTTCTTGATCCAGTGCCATACCCCTCTGTAACACATCTGACCCTTTATTGACTGCACACAGAGAGGCTGACCGTGTTTCCCGTAGGGCTGGATCTTACACTTGTGGATCGGTTGTTAAATTTAAACAATCATTCAGTTAAGTGAAACAGCCCCTATCTGACAACAAGTTTTCTGAATGAAGTCTTTTTGTGTTTTGTGGGCATGATGTCACATGTGGAGAGCACATGGTCTCAGGAAGAATACTGAGTATTGTCTTCATGTTTGCCAAGCTGCAATCGCCATATAAATGCTTGTGGACACTAGTGTTTAGAGGAATCTGAGATGAACACCTCCAGTTCTTCCCACCAAGAGAGACTTTTTGAGTTCCCATGAGTGCAGACTTAGTGTTGGAAATGCTGTGATGTTTATGAAAGCATTACCTGATTTTCCCAGTTTCAAATTAGCTTGTTTTGGACCTCTGAACAATCAGAGCCTGTGAATGTATTTTTGGTCACGGAAAACCAAGAGAACTGACTAACTGCTGCCGCTGAAGTCACTTCCTCTAATGTCAGAGGTTTTAACGTGTTACAGAGACAGCAATCCTGTAAGAAACACAATGTTGTTTTTACTCTGGGTTAGTAATTCACACTACTTACCTTTGACGTCATGAAGATGTATTACAACTAGGTACAAAGTTAATTAGTAGAACCTTAATTTTCAATCTCCATTCAATCAGAGAGTATTATAGCTATAGAAACAGCATATGATATATACATACAATAAATATATGTGTGTGTGTGTGTGTGTAGCCATTTATTTTTAGATTTATTGAAATGTATGACATTTCCTTATTTGTAAGTGGCGGTAATAAAACATGATTGAATGAAATGAATTCGCTATGTTAAATTTACTATGGAGCCAGACTTCAGAAAACAGGGTTTAAGGTATTAATCAACTTCCGAAGGTGCTGAACGTCACTTAAAGGTTTAGGTGTCTTTAACCTGGGCTTCTTAAGTTCCACGTGTCCTGCTTCTGTGGAGAGCAAGTGAAGCAGTAGCTTAACTGCAGTGGTTCAACAGTTCACCATGTTGGAAAGTTGTTGAATATATAGATATATGTGTCAATGAATGTTGCCACAGAGGCTAAACTCTTCAAATACAGTGCAGACATTGTCTTGAGCTTTGATTTGTGTGGTTGTGGTTACAGCACTGGGCACTGATCTCACTCGTCCTTGTTCTTCCAAGTAAGCAAAAGCAAATATTTACACAACTTTCCATCTTATTTTCTTTTAATGAATTTTGAATTTCTGCATTTCCAAGCAGTTGCATCACACATGTTCTTTTTGTTTTACTGACGTTTATTACTGACAAAAACGTCCCGATGCCCTTGAAAGTGAGGGACTGTTTGAGGTTCGGTTTGGGTCAGGATTTTTCCACCTTTCTCTCCAACGGAAAAAAAAACAGCTGCCAGACCGCAAGTATCAGGTGGGTGATGTTTTCTGTGCTCTGGCTGCTTGTAGTGTTTTAGTTCCAAATGTAATGCCACACACATACTACAACACCTTCCTGCTAAAAAATTGCTTTAACCAGCCAAAGCTTTTTTGCTAGTCTTAGGACTCCCAATCTGGCTAGGCAGGTGTTTTTCCGCTGGTTTCAGAGGGGTTTTGGGAACTCGTTTGCGGTTGACACAGGAAGACATGTCCTGCTAACTTTTGACATCTTAAACACACTCAGCACATGAGTGAAAGCAAATATGAAAGTCATTATTATCAGCTTTTACACTGTAAATATATAAACATCCTAATGAGGACAAAAGTCATGGTAAACTTGCACAATGTTGTAACTGTTATTCATATTCATTCAGTTCATGCACAAAATGTTCTCAGCCTCCCACTTTCACTGTTTACACACGCGTCCCTGAAGGCAGATCACCTCCAAACTCTAAGAGGTTGTGCTTTCCTTAAAGGGATAGTTCACGAAAAATGTCATCATTTATTCACCCTCAAGTTCCAAACCTGTATAAGTTTCTTTCTTCTATTAAACACAACAGACAATATGTTTCAGAATGTGGGTAATCAAATGTTGCTGGTAGCCATTGACTTCCATTTTATATGTTTTTTCTTTTCTATGGCAGTCAGTGGCTACCAGGAACTTTTTAGTTATCAACATTCTTTAAAGGGGTCAAGGGATGCAGTAGTTTGTGTGTACACATCCATCCTATAATGATAAAAATCCACCCAGTGTTTTATTTTAAAATCCCCTTTCTCAAATCAGGCTGTAAACCAAAACTATGGTTATAGACTTTTCATTAAAACCATAAAGAATAATATCAACTTGTGGAAAATGGGCATCCGGTGACCCCTTTAAAATATATAAAAAAAATTCAACAGAAGAAAGAAATGTATACAGGTTTGGAACATTATGAGGGTGAGTAAATTAAAATGTATGTTCATTTTTGGGTGAATTATCCTTTAAATCAATTATTATGAAATTTACTAGCAATTTCTGAGTGAAAACTGTTTTAGTGTAGGCACTTCTGTTTCAAATAATGGAGGTTAATGAAGGGAGTCAGTACTCTGTTCCCAAAAGAATTCCAGTAGCCATTTCCGGAAGCATGTCGTCTTGTAATCAGTGTGTGGTATGGTGAAAAGAAGTGGCCAGAAAGAACTACCCCAGAACGTATCTATTTATTCCATGAGAATAGGCGGCGCATGCACAGTTTATTACAGGCCGTGTGCGGTCACAGAGTGGGAGTCGTACTGATTAAAGGGTCTGACTGCTGTCAGTTCCCAGAATGCAATTCTGCAAGAGGAGGACACAACATTGTATTTTAGAAAAGGAGTTGGGATATATGTTAAACATAAATAAATACAGATGGGGAAAGTATCTACATAGGCCCCATTCTTGGCTAGAGGAATAATAAATACAGTAGGTGTATTGTGTAGCTGAGGTTTCTAAAGTATGTAGGAGGATTTTTTGTCTAAACCTTAGTGGCCACACTTGTCTTTCAGAATGGATTTATTTGTGCTCTGTGTCTTTGTGTTCTGGGGTCATTGCTGTAATACAGGGCCTTTTGAACTCTTTTTCAAAAGAGTTTGTGTTGTAATGTATATAGATGAATAAACCTGACTATCAGAGATGTGCTATTTTAACATGATACGCTTATTCATTATAACTTCCTTATTTACACAATGATTACAAATAAATTTGATTGATATGGATTTTATTTACCAATTTTTTAATACTTGCTTGCACATTTCTGTAATTTAGAGTGGCAAAATGATGTCACTTCCTGTAGGATGATGTCCTTAAGGAACTGTTTTCAAGGCATATATTTTTTTTTTGTAATGACAAAATTGAAGTTGATCTCAAAGACAGAAATCTGAATTTGAACAATATTCAAAACAAAACGAAATTTCTTAATAGTTTTTTCTCTAAAAAGTAGTCTAAAAAAGAACAATGAAAAAGTTTTTATAATTTCAATCCTCCAAATGGTGAATCTAATATTTAATCAAGTATATTAATACTAATATATGATTGGGGACATGAAGATGTAACGCATATGACCTGTAGATTATGTGTCCTGCCGGTCCTGGAAACCGTCTGGTTTGCATTAGATCAGGTCTGAGTTCAGGTTATGGTCAGAAGCCTTGGAATTGCAGCTATGTTTATGTAAAAGATTTCATAACGCCTTCCTTCCACTAACTAGTTATTGTTTATTTTAAATTATTTCATGTGAATTTCTACCTGCATTCCAATGTGCTGATCCCAGATATAAGGCTAATTTTGGGATGCTCTTATTGTCTTTGTATCCTAAGAGGGATAGTTAGTTTCCCATAATTATTTATCAGTCCTTATCTGTAAATTCCAAACTTTTATTTTCTCCTCAGTCCCATTGGGAAAGAACATGTCACTCCCTTCAGAAGATTTGGAAAGTAACTCTTTATCAGTATAGTCAGTAAATAACATTCCAAAGAGGAGCAGATGGCCATCAGAAAACTCCCATCCCACTGGTTTCAAACGTACATTTAAGCTCTGAGGATTTACAAAGTGATTATTCAAACCCATGCCAGTACTCCTTAGAGCCAAACATGTTTCCTACACCTAAAAAAAAAAAAAATTAAATTAAATAAAAAAATATTTGACAATATAAATTGATAATATAAACAGTCATTATTGCCCATGCAAAACACAATGTGAGAGTATCATTTGAGGTACCATCAATTTGAGGCTGGACTAGATGCATGTCAATGTTTCAAATAATGATGGATGGTTCACTCCCCCCCCCCCCCGCCCCCAAAAAATAAAATAAAAAGAAAATTCCTAATTTACTCACCCTCATGTTGTTCCAAGCCTGTATGGAGATCAACTGAAGAATGTTTGTAAACAGTTGCTGGCAGCCTTTGCCATTTTATTGTATTTTTTTGTATTTTATTCATACTATTTAGTTTGATTACTAACATTCTTCAAAGTACATAATTTTATATTCAACAGAAGAAAGAAACTCATACAGTTTTGGAACGACTTGTGGGTGAGTAAATGATGACAGAATTTTCATTTTTGGGTGTACTGCACCTTTAATACAAAACATGTGTTACAGTATTTATTCCTAAAGGAATAGTTCACCCAAAAATGAACTTTCACCCTCAGGTCATCCACGATGTAAATGAGTTTGTTTCTTCATCACAACAGATTTGGAGAAATGGTATGGCATCAAACACATCTTGATTTGTTTCTTACAAAAATCTAGTGTTAGATTATGCCTCCAGATAATTAAGATGAACATCTCATCAGTCTAACACCCTGTTAAAAGGAAGTGTTGTCTGGTACCCAAAAATACTCAAAACTCTATTAACAGTCTTCAACCAGCCAAGAAGTTGACTGAGGAAGAAGCCAGTGAAGAGCAGAAGCAGGAGACGAAGTGATGATAAAAAATGAGCAGAATTTATTGAGTAGTCTTAGTTGCATATGTTTCAAGACAAGGACAAAAAACTAAAATGGATGTATAAATGACTATAATGATTATGCTAGATTATTATATGATTAAAATTATTAAATTATAAATTGTTATAAATGAATGAACGAATAAATGAATATAAAAGAAAGTAAAACACAACACAAATATATGTGACCCTCTCTGTGAAAACCCAGCTAAAGTCGATTTTCTACATAAAATCATCCTTCATAAGGTAAAGAACATTCTGTGAAAATTTAACCTTCATATATTTAAAATTGACTGAGTAAGGCCTTATCAAAGATTGAAATCATAGTGAAATTAATGATTGAAATCCAACTTTGATGCTTGTTATCTCAGAATTCGATTTTGAGACTTTAGCCTGGATTTCACAGAGAGGGTCACATGTTGCTCTCTTGAAGCAAAACATGCACAGTTTGCGTTTGAGGATCCTCAGATCCTTCAATAGCTTTTAGCTTCAGGAGACATTTACTGATGGACTTGAGTGGTGTGGATTTATTGTGATGTTTTTATCAGATTTTTGGACTGTCATTCTGATGGCACCCATATTATGGACGTTTTTCCTAACAAAATTGAAATAAAAATCTAAATGCCTAAAACGATCAAATAATAAATCAAATAATATAAATAATAATAAATAATAAATCAAACTCTCAAAACACCTACCCAAATGATAAATCAAATGCTCAAACTGTCAAATAATATATCAGACTATCAAAATGGCTTCTCAAATGAGAAATCAAATGTATTTGATATTTAATTTTCACGATCAACTCCTTTCACGTATAAACCTATCATAATTCAATTATAAATACATGCTCAAACAGACATCGCAAACTATAAATCAAATGCTCAAATGAACATCGCAAATGATAAATTAAATGCTCAAACCGACATCGCAAATGATAAATCAAATGCTCAGATTGTTTGCTCAAACGGAAATCGAAAACGGCCATTGATTAAATCAAATGCAAATGAGGAGTGCCAATCAACTAGCGTGGGCGGAGCTTTAAGGCGGAAGAGTTCGGTGGCAACGACCAGTAGCGCTATGGCTTTTCAAGTCGTAATTTCAGATTTGCGTGTCCTATCCCAAGATGTATCCTTGGAAAGGGTTAGTGAAAATGTTGTGGAGTCAACAGTGGAAAATTTCCTTGAGAGAATGGGGTAAATATAGGCGCTTACAGACACCGAGGTCAACAGTGTGACGGTTGCAAACCTGCACAAGAGTAAGTCAATTATGAATTTTATTTTTTCAACAGGTCCTTTAACCCTTTAGGCGCCAGTTTTTTTTTTAAATGCTGGATTTTGACATAAAGATTTCAAAAGCTTGTAGCTTGAAAGGGCTTAAAGATAGAGATCTACTGTAAATGTGAAAAATGTTGGGCATGACCAAAAGTTTATGTGGGGTGTAAATATACTCATCTGATTTGCATATTATGACGTCATCATGGGGCGGCCCTCTTGAATTTCATAATATTCAGGAAATAGTAGATTTCGTATAGTTTTTTTGTCTTTTTATCCTCATTACAAATGATCAGAAAAGAGGAAACCAACAATAAAACAGGAGAAAGTTAAAAATTATTACTATACTATATAGTAGTAAAACGCATTTGACCAGTAGCCTACTTTTTGATCAGTTCATCAGTAATATTCAGGAAATAGTAGATATTGAATGGTTGTTTGAACTTATTTGCATGTTTTTTTTGTCTTTTTATCATCATTACAAATGATCAGGAAAAGAGGAAATAGCAAACAGCAAAACAGGAGAAAGTAGTAAATTATTACTATATTACTGTGCCATAGTAAAATACAGTGGTGGACAAAGTACACAGATCAAGTACTTGAGTAAAAGTACAGATACGTATAATAAAATATTACTCCAGTAAAAGTAAAAGTACTGCTTTTTCAATTTTACTCGAGTGAAAGTACAAAAGTACTAAATTTTGTATGTACTTAAGTAAAAAAGTACTGATAGACAGATTTATTTTGCAATTTTATAGACTACTTTATTTAATTTTATATTAGCACATATTTTTATAATCCTACTGCCCAAAATACCTGGGTTTTTCCCAAAATAACCACTATATAGAGTCAAGATATATATTTTGTTGATATGGACTACGTTGATGAGAGTGATGTAGTAATGTTCACTGTGAAGCTTACACTGCCATGTACCTGAGAGAAAACAGATTTCACCATCTAATTTTCACCAGTAAGAAAAAAGTGTTTTAGAACTTGATTTGCAGAACGTCAGTTATATATGACATGAGAATTAGGCCTGAAATTAGGAAGAACATTTTAAGGAAAAGATAATTATATTTTCATAATGATTTTTTTTTCTTCTCAAATCTTGTCTATGGTGTAAAAACACCCCTTGCCAAATGCCCCCAGAGGGCATCACTTCCCACTCTGATAATTACTGTAGTTACTATGTTCTGAACATCGCATCCTTTCTTTTTCCCTCAGATGGAATCTATCTAGGTGGCTGAATAAAGATATTTGGACTTTATATCTAAAAATTTCCTCAACTTAGCACCAGCAAGCTTGTTAGCTAGACAGTTAGCATCAGCTAACAATATTTACTTATTTTCAGTATGGTTATGAATAAACATTCATATCTGTCTACTCTACTAGTTGATCTAAACAATGTAAAAATGTATACTGTTGATAAACAATACAAAAACAGAAGTCACATAGGTCTAAATGCGTAGCATTTTAATAAAACTGCTAACGTTACAGCAGCGGGGAATATGAGCGTGCATGAGTTATTTTATTTAATCTGTGTTATTTTAATGTTTTGTTTTTTGACCTAAAACATAACGTTAGAGACACTGATGTTGATCTGTCTGCATTCAAGCATTTCAGTGGGCTTAAATAGATCACCCTTTACAGCAGATTTAGTTCACAAACAACTGACAGTTTTGACCTAAATATTATTTTCAGTTACAATAATTAATCCTAAAATTCGACATTAGTAACTTACTTTTCACAGCATCAGTAGCGCGCGCTCACAAGATCTCACGGTTCTTTACGTGTGAGTTCAGTTCACTGAAGAAGACTCAGTGAGTTTTCGACTCGAGAACAGCTGCAATCGGATCATTGCAATTCGCGAATGAATCGTTTGTTGCGATTTGCGAACCGATTTAACAGGTTAATTGAAAATAATCAGTTTGTTCATGAATCAGACACCGCTTCTGCGTCTCGGAGCACGTGATGTATTATAAGGAGTAACGATATGTTTTATGAAATGTAGTGAAGTAAAAAGTACGATCTTATGCTTTGGAATGTAGTGAAGTAAAAGTAAAAGTTACTCGAAATAAAACTACTCCAGTAAAGTACAGATACTTGAAAAATGTACTTAAGTATAGTAACGAAGAAGTTTTACTTCGTTACTGACCACCACTGGTAAAATACATGTGCCTATTTTTTTAACAGTTGACCAGCTATTTGCCCAATCAGGTATCTAGGTGACCGTTTACAGTTCTTGAGAGTATACCTCTTGTTGCATGGCACAGCGCCCAGACCTAATGTTACCCAACACTGACTGGACCTGTACTGTCTGCCGGCGGCACTTTGAGCGTGCACGATCAAAAAAAAAAGATGCAATCTGGGGCGATCATCAGCAACTCAGAGCCTCTCCTATGGACACTAAGACCACGTCCACCCCTGCCAACCCCATCCCCGTTGGGCAAAGGGCTGAAATGATCACTTGTTTGTGCTTTGTGAACACTCTCGCCATGCCCCATTCCCCCATTCGGCACCATTGCGCAGCAGAGATGTACTGGGAGAACGTCTCCGGTTACACATGAAACCATGGTTCCCTGAGAATAGGGAACAAGACGCTGCGTCCTCTAGGGGTCGCTATGGGAACGCCTTCAGTGTGACCGGTGTCTGAAGCATGAATGAAAGAACACAATGCACTTGACATTGGCAGGTCCTATGGCATAAGCAAATGAGCGTCTCTAGGAATAAAAGGGCGCCTGTGGAACACGTCATCCTCTTTTTTTTCAAAGTGGACGCAGACAGGAATGCCCGAAGCATGGCCAAGAGACGCAGCGTCTCGTTCCCTATTCTCAGGGAACCATGGTTACATGTGTAACCTGAGATGTTCCCTTTCGAAAGGAACTCTAGGGGTCGCTATGGGAAGGCTATACCAACGCCATCATGCTGAGGGATGAGTGTCCGACTTGCTGGATTCCTAAGTCACAGGATGCATAGTACTGCCTAAGCGGAGCTCTGGAGAGTGGAGGCTTCAGCAGAATGACTCTATAAAACGAGAGGAAGCCTAGCAACACTCGATCCAGGTAGGGCAACTCTTAAAGTGGAGGTCTCAGCATAACGACTTTCTAAAGTGAGAGGAGACCTGACTACACTCAGCGCTAAAGACAGCTAGCGAGGCTCACAATAGAGACTGCATACTAATGGTGCTGGCTAACTGGAGCTCTGAAGAGTGGAGGCTTCAGCAAAATTACTCTCTTAAACGAGAGGAAGCCTAGCATCACTCGATCCAGGTAGGGGAACTCTTAAGCATGGAGGTCTCAGCATAACGACTCTCTATAGTGAGAGGAGACCTGGCTACACTCAAGGCCAGAGGCAGTTTAGTGAGGCTCAAAAAAGGCCTACAAACTCTAATTACTGCCAGAGACGGAGTTCTGAAGAGTGTGGGCCCCAGCAGGACGACTCTCTAAACGAGAAGAAGCCTAACAACACTCAACCCTAGTTGGGGGGCTCTTAAGAGTGGAGGTCTCAACATACCAACTCTCTAAAGTGAGAGGAGACCTGACTACACTCAGCGCTAAAGACAGCTAGCGAGGCTCACAATAGAGACTGCATAGTAATGGTGCTGGCTAACCGGAGCTCTGAAGAGTGGAAGCTTCAGCAAAATGACTCTCTTAAACGAGAGGAAGCCTAGCATCACTCGATCCAGGTAGGGGAACTCTTAAGCATGGAGGTCTCAGCATAACGACTCTCTATAGCGAGAGGAGACCTGGCTACACTCAAGGCCAGAGGCAGTTTAGTGAGGCTCAAAAAAGGCCTACAAACTCTAATTACTGCCAGAGACGGAGTTCTAAAGAGTGGAGACTTTAGCAGGACGACTCTCTAAATGAGAGGAAGCCTAACAACACTCAGCCCTAGTTGGGGGGCTCTTAAGAGTGGATGTCTCAGCATACCGACTCTCTAAAGTGAGAGGAGACCTGACTGCACTCAGCACTAAAGACAGCTAAATCTTGCAATGAACACACTCCGTTCCCTCGAGAACAGCGCACGCATGCTCTTAGTTTTCCCAAACACATAACGCATAAGTCGTGTGTGTTATATGGTGTCAAAAAGCGCTGACACGGATCGGCACACCTCCAAAAACGTTTCACAATACTCACACTTCAGAAATAAACATCCCCTGAAGACAAAAAAGAGGATGACGTGTTCCACAGGCGCCCTTTTATTCCCGCAGACGCTCATTTGCTTAAGTCTTAGGCTTCCACCTGCCAATGTCAAGTGCATTGTGTTTTTTAATTCATGCTTCAGACACCAGTCACACTGAAGGTGTTCCCATAGCGACCCCTAGAGGGCGCAGCGTAGAGTTCCCTTCTAAAGGGAAGCGCGATCATTCAAGTAGATATCGCTGCAGCCCGGAGACCTGCAAGTGGGAGGAGCTTACGCAAAGAACCGCAAGTGGGAGGAGCTTGAGGGCCGCTAGTGGGAGGAGCTTATGCCGCTAGTAGGCTGGATTTCATCAAAGTTTAAAATAATATAAATATAATGCATTTTCATAGTAGTTTGAAATTCTTAGTTTTGTCATTGTGTGTATCCAATACCATTCACTGAAATCACATCTTATTCTTAGTTTTGTCACACTTTGTGATGGTGTCATTTTAAACCCTTTAACTGTAATGTAATTCACGTATATTTCTGGATATATGATATTTTACTTCTACAATTCTTCTACAGTAGCCTACCAAGGAACCAATCTGAGCATTCGATTTTTCCATTTGCGATGTCCGTTTGAGCATTTGATTTATAGCTTGAGCATTTATTTATAATTTAATTATGACAGGTTTATACTGAGTTGATCATGAAAATTAAATATCAAATACATTTGAGCATTTGATTTCTCATTTGAGAAGCCATTTTGATAGATTGATTTATCATTTGATAGTTTGAGCATTTGATTTATCATTTGGGTAGTTGTTTTGAGAGTTTGATTTATTATTATTTGATATATTATTGGATAATTTTAGGCATTTCAATTTTCATTTCAATTTTGTTTGGAAAAAACTTCCATACCCATTCACTGCAGAGGGTCCTCTGGTGAGCAAGTGATGTAATGCTAAATTCCTCCAAATCTGTTCCAATGAAGAAACAAACTCATCTACATCTTAAATGACCCCTGAGAGTGAGTAAATCTTCAGCAAATGTTTCATATTTGGGTGAACTATTCCTTTAACAGATACAATGTTTCCTTTGAAAAATGCATTAGTAAATGAAAATTAATGCTTTAAAAGTATTTTCTTAGTTCATGTTATCTAATGAAACGATAACAAATGGAACCTTACTGTAAATCTTTGCCAAGATGCTTACCATTAAATAAGCAGGGGCCATTTAAAAGTAAAGGAACATGTACATCTAGAGCAGGGGTAAGCAACATCGGTCCTGGAGTGCCGATGTCCTGCAGAGTTTAGCTCCAACCCTGAAAAATCCCTCACCTGCCTGTAGCCCGAGTAATTCTGAAGACCTTGATTAGCTTGTTCAGGTGTGTTTGATTAGGGTTGGAGCTAAACTCTACAGGACAGCGGCACTCCAGGACCGACGTTGTCTACCCCTGATCTAGAGTCTTATGATATGAATCTCTTCATCCTTGAATTCAGTGTGTCTGACTTGTAAAATGTGTGTGCGCATGCCTGAGGGGTCGAGGGCAGGCTACATGCCACAGATACTTGAACATTCACTGTATCAATGGCCAGGAGCACAGGCAGAGCCACAGAGCGCGTGCAAGACAGCTGCTCCGGAGCGTGTGCGGTTGAACCGAACACGTGTCAGCTTACAACAAACTCAATACTGAAGCATCATGTGCATCAATAGAATAAGAACATCTGACCATCTGTACAAAAGGAATCACATGGTCAGTGTCATAAAAATGCTTATTTGATCAGTGACATTTAGGGAGATTATATAAATATTTAGTCTTCATTGTACGTCATAAGGTTTTTTTGTTTTAAACAAAGTTCTGGCAGTGTTAAGAACTTCCGATGACTGAATTCTGCGGGCTATTGTGAGGTAGTTTAAACTACTTCCAGTTTCAGCTTGACAACCCGATTTATTACCTTTTTTCTCTAACTGAAAAATGATGGGAGAGTTTCTACATTGACTGAAATAGTTTGGAATATTGCCCCAGCATAGTGAGCGAGGAAAGTAAATAAACATGCCTGTGGAGGATGTCATTAACATTCCTTTAGTGTTTGTAAAAGTTATCATGTGTTTTAAGAGGGAGACATTAGATTATCATACAGCCGTCACCCCACACATTAACCAGTGGACTAGTCATAAAAAGGAGATTTGAGCATTTCAAGTATTTCATCCTATTTCCCAGTAAAATAGTCTAAACAGCCTTAAAATGTCCTGCAGAGTTGAAGAGCAATAAGGTTTTCAGAGAATATCTTGAATCATTGTTTATTTAATAATTAACAGCTGTTGATTTTTTTTCCGTGCTGCAAACCTTTCTAATTTTAGTTCGATACATGTTTAAAAATACGTTTGGCAGTGAGTTAGTACAATAAACTGAATTCAATAACCGCGTAATTCATTTAATTGTCATGCAGCTGTTTCCTGCATTTGCTGTATTGCACTTGATGGTTTGTTTTCTGAAGAAATTATGTTTGCATGGTAGAAACAAGTAGGTGTTTATCTGTTGGATGATGTGAAATGAACCAAAGAAGACCCAAAGGAGTCCAGATGTTTATGGTCTAACGTGAATTGCATTCCTGTAATCTGACATGCTGTTTATCTCTGGCAGCCAATATGAGCAGATCTCTATCACGGCATCCTGATTTCATTTAATGATGAATTTTAAACAAAACCTTGAAATACTGTAATTACTCCATTCTCACACATCTGGCCACTACTTACATGCAAAAGTCCTTAATTCAATGTATATGTACAAATGAGCACAGAAATTCACATTTTTAACATTTGTCAAAAAATTGTGTATGGATAATCAAGTAAACCTTGCTTAGATTTAGGTCCAAAATGAAAAGACATGTCATCAGTTACTCACTTCCATGCGATATTTCCGTTCAACTTTGAACAGTGGGCCCTTTGGTTGAGAACCACCAATCTAGAATGACGAAAACACGTCGTGTTAGTTCTGATGGACTGCTGTTTATGATTGGACAGGCAGATCCTTGTGAAGTACCATCTGAAAAATGTGACTGTGTTATCTTGCAATCTACCCACAAAAGCCCCAGAGGGTCAGTCTGAATCTCCTGTGGCTCACCCAAATCATTTTTGCTTTGTTTTACATCTGTTACATCATGAGGAAGCTGCATTCTGGACGGCGTCGAGTCTCGTCTGCAGCTGTTCGGCGTGTGTGAAGCACATTCCGACTGATCCGTCATTCAGTGTTCATGTAAAAGAAAACAGATGCTTTACTAAGTGCAAATCCATGCGGCTCTTTCAGAGCAGAGCAGCCTCGTCAGAGAGAAGACCCTTTAGCTACTCATATCCACACACTGCAAAACAAATCCACAAGTCCTGGATCTAATCGTGTGATGATTATGTGAAAGCTGTAAAACATCGAAGTGGCTTTCAAAAGTAAAACATACTAGTTTCATTACATTATATGATATACAAAGATTTGGTATGTATTTATATTATTGAATTAATGTATTTACTTTTATTGAGCCAAGGTGCATTCAAGTGATCCAAAGTAACACTAAAGCCATTTATAATGTAACAAAAGATATCTAATTTCAAATAAATGCTGTTCTTTGACATTTCTTTATCAAATAATCCTGAATAAATGTTATCATAAAAAATATTAAGCACCACAACTGTTTTCAGTATTGATAATTATAATGTAAAATCTTTCTGTAGCAGTAAATCAGCATATTATAATGATTTCTGAAGGATCACGTGACACTGAAGACTGGAGTAATGATGCTGAAAACTCAGCTTTGGCAAATATAAATTACATTTTAAAATATACAGTTGAGTAAATTTTTTCAGGATTCTTTGATGAATAGAAAGATCCAAAGATCAGCATTTATCTGAAATAAAAAGTTTCTGTAACATTATACACTACACCATTCAAAAGCTTAGCGTCAGTATAACTATTATTTTATTTGTTTATTTATTTTGGAAAATAAATTATAGAAATTAATACTTTTATTTAGCAAGGATGGTTTAAATCAGGGGTCACCAAGTTCGGTCCTGGAGGGCCGGTGTCCTGCAGAGTTTAGCTCCGACCCTAATCAAACACCTGAAGCAGCTAATCAAGCTCTTACTAGGTAAACTTGAAACTTCTGCAGGTAAACTAAACTCTGCAGGACACCGGCCCTCCAGGATCAAGTTTGATGACCCCTGGTTTAAATTGATCAAAAGTGATGATCAAGACATTTATAATAATACAAAAGGTTTCTATTTCAGATAAATGCTGTTCTTCTGACCTTTCTATTCATCAAAGAAACCTGAAATAATCTACTCAGCTGTTTTCAACATTATCATAATAAATGTTTTTCTTGAGCAGCAAATCAGAATATCTGAATGATTTCTGAAGGATCATGTGACTGGGGTAATGATGCTTAAAGATTCAGCTTTTATATTACAATAAATTACATTTTAAAATATATTCAAATAGAAAACAGTTATTTTAAATAGTGAAAAATATTTATATATGTTACAGTTTTGCTGTAGGCCTACTAAATAAATGCAGGCTTTCTGAGCAGAAGAGACTTCTTTAAAAAACATTAAAACTCTTACTGTTTAAAACATTTTGACTGGTAATTTTTCTCTTTTTCTAGCTTTTAATTGGCTTAGAAATCAGATACACTGCTGGAGAATAACCAATAATAAAGATTTGTTCATGTACTACAAACACTTTTTTTTATCACATAATAAGGCATAATTGTTTATATACTGTAATTAATACTATGTCAATTAGCACTGCATTGTTCATATACTTTATGTATTACCTGGAGATGACTTGAAAAACACAAATTAACCATACGCAATCGCAATTCCAAACTCGTCCGTTTTCTCTGTGAAAACAGCTGTTTCTGACAGCAATAGCTGGACATTTGTCCATATTAGGAATTTCCTCGTGCTCTTTCTGCGTGAGAGCTTCTTCCGGCGTCGTGTATGAATGAACACACACTGCATTTAATGAGCGCTCCGTGATGTTCATCTCGTCTTATTCTGGGTCCGAATAAAACATCAGGTCATGCACAGACTATCCTATTTCTTTGAATTCAAATCTATATTTATTCATACCGGATCTTGAAAACCTTTATACGAACACACTTGCCCGAAAAAGTGCGGGGGACGGATTTACGTGATATTAAAAGTGTGGGGGGGGGGGGGGCACGTTAGCTCCTGCGTATGATCTACGCCCCTGGGCTATAGCATTTTTTATTATTATTAATAATAACATTATTAATAATAATTGTTTAAAGTAAGGGTAAAATTTGTTTGAAGTAAGGGTAAAATCCAAAAACCTTTTTATTTATTTGTTACAACACGGGTATGATTTATTCAGTCAGTTAATACAAGTTTTATGTTTAAGCTACTTGTACTGATGTTGTGTGTGGGATTTATTTTCATTAAGATTAGCCTAATACTGAATACTGAATTAATTCTGTTCCAAGAATAGGAAAGATCTAAGGTTAAAGATCAGAATAAGCGCTGCAGATGCGAGACTGGTTGCTGCTGAGGTAAATAGACGCTGTCAATCTTTCTCTGCTGTATCTTTGCGATGGCTGTAGAAATGGTCATTAATTCTTGATTTGGGCACGGTGCAGGTAATATGATAAAAAAGTAATGGCAACAAACGACTTCCTAAGTTATTTTAAATTGACACGTCTTTCACAATCATTTGATTCAACTTAATTCATGTTTTACTGTTGTTTATTGTCATTGTAGGCTTAGGCTTATTTTTGTCTATTCATTTTAATGAATATACAAATTAATACAATTTAGTTTTATTTATTTTCTGTTTCAAAATGATCATTTATTCATTTTTAACACTGCACCCGCTCTTTAGCACCCTCAGCACCACTTCCTGCGGTAATGAGCGTGATAGAAGATTAGTTAGGTACGCAGGAGCTAAATCATTTAGGGCCTTATAGGCAAGTAATAATATTTTGTTACTGATATGGAACTTAATAGGTAGCCAGTGCAGAGACTGTGAAATTGGAGTAATGCTATCTGTAGCTTGTTTATTGAAGATGCAGTGCATTACAATAGTCCAGTCTAGAGGTCATGAATGCATGAACTAACTTTTCTGCATCAGAAACACTTAACATGCTCCGTAGCTTGGAAATGTTTCTAAGATGGAAGAATGCTGTTTTTGTAACATGGGAAATATGATTTTCAAAAGATAGGTTGCTGTCTAATATAACACCCAGATTTTTAACTGTAGAGGAAGTAACATTACATCCGTCTAGTTGCAAATTGTAATCCAAGAGATTCTGTGTACTGTTTTTGGTCCAATAAGTAATATCTCTGTCTTATCTGAATTTAATAGGAGAAAATGATTGGTTATCCAATCTTTTACATTTTTAACACACTCCATTAGCTTAGATAATTTAAAAGTTTAATCTGGTCTTGTTGAGATATATAGTTGAGTATCATCAGCATAACAATGGAAATGAATCCCATATTTTCTAATAATATTAATTATTAAATTTTAATAATATTTATGCTGCTTTTGTCATATGTGACCCTGGACCACAAAACCAGTCATAAAGGTATATTTTTTTTAAATTTAGATGTATACATCATCTGAAAGCTGTATAAATTAGCTTTCCATTGATGTATATTGTTATGATATAACAATATTGGGCTGAGTAACAACTATTTGAAAATCTGGAATCTGAGGGTCCAAAGAAATTAAAATATTGAGAAAATCACCTTTAAAGTTGTCAAGTCAAGTCAAGTCACCTTTATTTATATAGCGCTTTTAACAATACAAATTGTAACAAAGCACTGCACAATATCAAAATAGGCAAATTGTGTCAATAATGTAAAATGACAGGATTTAACACTCAATTATCTGCTGAATGCATTTTATTATTGAATTTAGTAATGGCATTGTCCAGCTTAGTTCAGTTTAAATAATATCTGGGCAATCAAGTCGATGATTGTGCTGGAAATGAAGTGTCCCCAACTAAGCAAGCCAGAGGCGACAGCGGCAAGGAACGAAAACTCCATCGGTGACAGAATGGAGAAAAAACCTTGGGAGAAACCAGGCTCAGTCGGGGGGCCAGTTCCCCTCCGGCCAGACGAACCAGTAGTTTGTTCCAACTGCAGCAAAGTCAGAGTGTAAGTGGTCCACTGGTTCCAGGGTCTTTCCCCGATGGATGTCTAGGTGACGAGGTCCTCACTGGAGATCTGTCTCTGGGGCTCATCTATGTGTCCTAGACTCCACTGACGTTCAGGGCTGTAGAGGTTGTCTCCAGGAATAACCCTGGATGAAATTATCAGTATAACCCAAGCTAAAGCATAATAATGTGCATTTGTTCAGATAGACTGGCAGTACAAGATTGTGAGATGCATTATATGAATGCTTGGCTAAAGAGATGCGTCTTTAATCTAGATTTAAACAGAGAGAGTGTGTCTGAACCCCGAACGTTATCAGGAAGGCTATTCCAGAGTTTAGGAGCCAGATATGAAAAAGTTCTACCTCCTTTTGTGGACTTTGCTATCCTAGGTTGTCCAAATGAAGTTCTTAGCAATTCATATTACAAATCAAAAATCAAGTTTTGATATGTTTACGGTAGAGAACTTTCAATATATGTTCAAGGAACATAATCTTTACTTAATATCCTAATAATTTTTGGCATAAAAGAAAAATAGATCATTTTGACCCATGCAATGTATTTTTGCTTTTGCTATAAATATACCCCAGCACCTTTAGACTGGTTTTGTGGTCCAGGGTCACATATTTGACATGTAACTTTATTTTTATTTGGTGACCATTTACATTGTATGGAAAAGAGCAGCTCAGACATACTAAAAAAACTTGGTTAAGTCCAAGCTTTATGAGCTTTATTGTCATTCCGCTACATGTGGGTACATACAGTGGAACGAAACGTCGTGCCTCACAGGACCACAGGGTTACATAAATACAGACATCCAACATTGAAGTAAAAAAACACTATAAACCTATACACAACTAACCTACTGACAGATTTTGACTATAAATATACTATATATAGATGATGTTAACCTATACATGCAGAATGACTAAATGTACTAAATGTATACATAGACTAAAAAATACAAACTGTACGAATGCTTCAAATGAATACTGTACATGTGCAGAGAGAAACATTGTAAGTCAAGCAGCTGGCTGGTGAACAGTTTAAGGTGATTTGTAGTGCATGAGCATGTAAACATACATACATTATTGAGTCTTTTGTGGGATTATGTACACACAGTAGTGTGTGAAAGTGTCTAGTGCGAATAGAGGAGAGTGTGTTACTACAGGTAGTTTGTACAGACCCACTCACCTGTGTGTAGAACACTTTGAATTGCACAAAAAAAGTTTTGTGTGACGTGGTAAGGTTGGGGGGTGTGATGGTCCATGTTTCAGGAGGTAGGGGTTTGTGTGGGGTTTTAGTGAGGGGCAGGGTGATTTTTGAGTTCAGGGCTCTCACAGCCTGGGGGAAAAAGCTGTTGAGCAGTCTGGTGGAGCGATCTCTGATGCCCCGGTACGTGGAAGAGACTGTGGGAGGGATGGGTGGGGTCCTTCATGATACTGGTAGATTAACTGGAGCATCATGCAAGGAAAAGGTCCAGGATGGAGGGGAGAGGGGCACCGAGGATCTTTGCAGTTACACAAAATAAATTAACACTGGTGAGGGTGAGTAAATGGCTCTGTATCCCGTGTCTCATTGTTCTTGCTGTTACTTCTCTCTGAGTTTTGTGTGTGAGGCTGGAGAGGAGCAGAGCGAGGGGAAGACAGAAATATCTGAGGGTGTGTAGGCCGAGGTCTAACCACCGGCATGCAGCAGGAAACAGACCTCTCTCTCCAGCAGGAGGAAACGTTTGCTTCCCAAAAAGAAAGAGAGATGCTTGTGATTACTCAAATGACTCACAGAAGACACTCATACAGCTTTTTTGATGTCTAAAACCTTCCAGTCACGTACAGTTACACAACAGTAAAATTACATTTACAGTTATGTTGACAGCAGATGTTGAGTGTAACTGTAACAGCAATCTCACTTTGTTTTACACCAATTTTCATGTACTGTAGATGTATGAGTGTTCATGTACAGTATATGTGCTTTGAATTTATACTATATATACTTCTACTTCAATAGAAAGTGTCACGTGATTACAAGGGATTACTTATTTTATTAATGTTAAATATATACACAGTGTTGGGGGGTAACACATTAATCAAATTACTTGCTTTACTTTTAAATTTCCAAATTAAATATATGAGTTACTTTTTCCAATAAGTAATGCAAGTTACCTTGTTTTCCCATTCAATGACTGACAGCTCTCCTGTCCTCATGTTGAGAGAAATCGGGAGTAAATGCAGAGGCACACTTGTGGTGTGAAAGAGCCTTTAGTCGCCCAAAAATATAACACTTGAGTTTTTGTTATTAAAAACAAATAAGCAAGCCCAGCCCAGGTGACACAAAGTAATGTAATGCATTACTATCTTATTTACTTTTTTATGGAGTAATGCTGTATTGTAATGCATTGCTTTTAAAAGAAGGCTGACTAAATATTTTTCTGACACAAAAACAACATGAACATTTTATTAGAAAAATAACACAATAAGATGAACCACTTCATTAGCAGTTTCTGTTCGAAGAAACCAGTTCACTAATATTAATCAGACTTTCCAGCATAACAGCAAAAACAAAGAAAGGACAATTTATAGGAACTAATTCAATTCAAACAATATGACAAAATGTGGTATTTATTCACACTCCATAAATACTTGGCAAATGCAGCTTGTTAACTGACTGGAAAATACTTTATTTAATTTAGTAATATCACTGGGGAGTAAAATGTTAAATAAAAAATAAATGCTCAGAACTGTTTAGTCTTTACTAAAACTTCCAAGTGCTGTGTAGCTTTTTTAGTAAACATGATTTTACTCTTTAGGAGTCATTTTAGGTTAAAACACCATCCACTGATGGGCCAAAAGCTTGGCTCTTCTTGACAGTATGAGTGTTGTTTGGACTTTCTAAATCCAAATGACCTTAAAACCAACACAGGGCTGGTCATAACAGCTCCATTAATATACTCGGTCCCTCCTACGACTGTAGACAAACTTACAAAATAAGAACAAACACTTTCAAATGTCAGCGTCTCTGTGCAACCAGATTCCCGCCTGAATAAATGTGCCATAGTCATTCACACATGCTGGGGGAATGTGTCATGTTTGGGGACAGCTGAAGCGTTTAATATTAAACTGAGCTGACCACAGAAAGAGCATGCAGTCAGAGAAGAATACACCACAAAACACAGCAGGGTCTCTTTAGCAGAGGTGACAGTCAATGACAGTAATACAAGCGCCCCCTGCTGGGATATATCTGCATGTGCACAATATACTCTAAATTCACTCTTATCAAGTTGAAAGTATTACCACCTACAAGCTTCTGTATACAAACTCACAGCTGCAAGAGAGAAGAGTTTTGAAATCTATGTTCTTAATATTCTAAAATCAGAAATGTATTTAGCTGTCACTGACATTCACCAGAGAGTATCAGGTAAAATCATTAGTTATATTTGCTGGACAATACACTATTGCACTGGTCAGTTTTGAGATTTTGGGATATTTTACTTCCATAACATGTTTTATTTCAGACTAGTGGAAATAAATAGATTTCACACATTCAAATCATTTCACACATCCACAACACACATTTAAGTGCTTTTTATTACACTTCATGTAATCTGTACAAATTTATATCTTTAAATGCCATTTTTTCTCCTGTACTGAGCCAGAAATGCCCACTTTTGTAGAACTTACACACACCAAAACCTCTGAAGATTTTTAAAATAATGTTCCTGTTTATAAGACACTATATATAAAAAAAATGTATTGGTTATTTTCTTGGGCTGTTGACAGTTTTCTGAATTATTCAGTGATGGAAAGCTATACCCTCTGCAAAAATCTTTACATTTAATTTGTGAACCGAATAAACCAAGCATTTCAAACTCCAATGCAAACCCAAATTATTGGATTTTTATAATGCATAATTTACATATTTAAACATAACATTTCAGGAAGCGTGTCATACAAACCATTTGTCTTATGTACTGTGATTAATCAACTGGCCAAACACCACATTGATCAGTTCAATTCTATATTAATGAATCAAGTAGTTATGTTATTTAGCAACTGTAAACATTATACCTTTTGACTAATTAGCTACAATACATTACTCAGCACAGATGTTAATATTACTTTGAGTATTAATAATACATGTAATTATTTTTGGTATCTTTCATCCTAAAATGAACAGTATTCCATATGACCAAAATGAAACAAAAATCAGCCGGTGCACTTAGGAAAATAACTAATTTTTAAAGGGAAAATACTGCATTAATGTTTTTAGCGATGCATGCAACATTTACTTCCATGACTTTCTGCTCTGATTTAAGGCCTTAATTTGTGGAAGTGTGAATTTGTAAGATGTTTTAAAGACCTGCAGACTGAGAACCCAGGTTGTGTGGGGTTGTCTAAGGTTGCTGACCAACAGAGAAATAGAAGGAATGAAATAGTTTGATCCTGTTCTGAACACATTGTTGTTTCACAGGCTTACACTGATGTGTATCTTCTGCTGCTGGTATGTGAGGCCACTGACATGCAGCACGTACAGTCTTTCCTCCATCATTGCATGGAGAGGAGACGAGGAAGCAATCGATTCATCTCTTTCACTCACGTATGGGCCTGCTGCCAACGGGAATCCTTTTTATATAGAGAGGTATGACGGGCACTGGGTTACAGAACAGGGTCACGGAGAGGAGGATAGCATGTTATTCTCTGAAGACATCAGTAATCTTTAATATCAGGGCATCGGTTTGTGCACATGTATGTCTGGTAGCTATTTTATCTCAGATTTGGAATGTGAAAAGTATTCCTGGATCAAAAAATACAGCATTTTTTGTTTTGTTTTGCTTCTGAAAAATATCCTGAGGAAGTTCAGTGTTGATTTTGACTAGCGCTGAGATCATGTTAAAGCTGATGGTTCTTACATGCATGAATAGAACATGAGATATATCAGATTATATGTACCTTTCAAAACCCGTTACACGAACAGGAGGGCCTTGTGCTACTGTAAATGAGATCACTTTACAATGTTTATTTGTTGATTTTTTTGATTTGTCACATACACAATTATACAGAGTATAACCCAGCAGTGAAATTTGTGCTCTGCATTTAACTTGGAGCAGTGGGCAGCCGATGCTGCAGCACCCGGAGAGCAGTTTGGAGGTTCGGTGCCTTGCACAAGGGTCTCACCTCAGTCGTGGACAATTCCTGCCGGAGCCGAGATTCGAACCCACAACCTCAGGTTACAAGTCCGACTCTATCCATTAGGCCACGACTGCCCCTTGCACCTTGTGACAGTAGTTTAAAATGTAATTTATTCCTGTCCATTCTTCAGTTGCACATGATCCTTCAGAAAAAAAAGAAAAAAAGATTAAGGTCTGATGAGCTTTATTTGTCACATACACAATTATACAGAGTATAACCAGCAGTGAAATGTGTTCTCTGCATTTAACCCATCCAAGTGCACACACACCTGGAGCAGTGAGCAGCCGATGCTGCGGGGCCCGGGGAGCAGTTGGGGTTCGGTGCCTTGCTCCGAAAATGAACAAATCCAGTGCAGAAGCATTCGTCATGCATATTAATTAGTTGGTGATTTAAGGCATATTTCACCCTAAAATAGGGGTTGAATGACCTCAGATTTTTCTGAAGCCGACAGTTGTGTAGTTAACGTCAAGTTGAGGTTGACTAATCGCTGATAATGTCATTAATAATAATAATAATAAAACTAAGTTTTACAACCTGCCACAGTTTGAAATTTATATAAAAAAAACTAAAAAACAGAAGAAAACAGAAAGCTCATCACATGTTGCAGTTTAATGGTTACAATGATAACTCCCATTTTAGTGCAAAATAAATTTGATTGATGCATAACATAATAATGATGCTCGCACAAGATCTAGATTAGAATTAGAGAAGATTTAAATTAAATTAGCATGATACGTTTCGATGAGTCATTCAATTTTATACATTTTTTTCTCAGGGGTGTAGTTTTACATGTAGCATAAACAGATTCACATATTGCCAATCGCACACCTGCAGTGCTTCTGTGAAATGGAGAAAATTACAGTCTCACATGCACACACAATATCACAGCATTTCTAACAACACATTGGCCTGTTCATCGTCAATTTCAAATGCAGTCAAATAAACAAGTATACATCGAAAAAGGTACACCACTCAATTGCAAATATGTAAGCATTTGTATTTGTGCTGAATGAGAGATGTACATTTCAGTTTCACTTTTTCTTTAAATTCATTTATTTGGGCTTTATTGGATAAAGAATGCCATTATAATTTGTGTTTGATAACTGTATATAAATGTATAGCTGCTTATATCTTCATATTTCTATCTTCTTCTGTTCTGAATACCAGTAAAATGTAATGGATCAGTGACTAGTCGAGCTTGAAACGTCAAGGCAGAGCATTAAAGTTGACTCGTTGATTAATCTGTTGCAAATGAAAATTCTGTAATTATTTACTCACCGTCATGTTGTTCCAAACCTGCATGTGTTTCTCTCTTCTGATGAACAAAAAAAGGTATTTTGAAGAATGTTGGTAACCAAACCGTTGACGGTAGCCACTGACTTCCATAGTATTTTTTCCATGCTATAGAAGTCAGTGGCTGCAATCAACAAATGTTCATGTTTTGTACGAACTATCCCTTTAAATATACTAATTCTGAATGACATAGTATTTTTTTTATGAGCTGAGACATCAGACAAAACTTGCACTGATGTCTATATGCAAACAGTTGGCATAAAATATTACAATGATGTAACTCTTAATGACAGAATCTATATATGGAGCTGCATAAGCTGACCTTTATGCTGTGGTTGTTGTATATCTACCATCTTTCAAAACCACCATGAGAGGTTTCAGTAAAATATCCTGAATGGCTTTATGTAAGAGAGTCTTTATCTATCTATCTATCAGTCTTCCATTCATGCCGCAGGCGTCTGATGCTCAGATAACCGTTGATCTTTATATAGAAATTGAGAACAGTTTCAGCATGTGTTTCTTTGAATAACATGCCGTGACATCGAGGATGGCGATTCATCTGGCGGTTTTGGTCTGATCAGAATGAGGTCTTGGTTGGATGACAGCTATCATTCAATCTCACGTGAAGCAGCACCTTCCTCTGCTTTGGGCTGATACGTGTGTTTATAGGCTGAGCCAATACAGGTTGGTTTGGAACAATGCAGTGTTTTCGTGAAAAGAGGCACGTCTGTGAAACTGCACGTAGCAATCGAAGCCATGCATGCAGGCTCCACCTATAACGCCTTCATGTGGGCTTCGCCATCACATACTATGTTTAAATGGGGCGGTACAGGTTGGGTTCATGGGCGACTGCACATTTTTCCACAAATAGCCCATGTTACATAAAGAAATAATAGCTGAAATGGGACTGGGTGTTGCATCCTCCATTGATTTCCATTGGCAAACACGCATACAAGAGCTGTTTTAAAGTTCACATAAAATCTTTATTTCTGTCAACTCACCCTCATGTCATATTAAACCAAAAGGAACACAAAAGACTTTTAATGCAGCTTTTCCCAGTTTGTAGTGACCACAATTTATATTTCGTTATATTGTGAATTTTCTGTCAAGGATAAAAAATGTGAACATAAAAAAAAAGTTATTTACCAAGTTTTTACCGATAATTTGCAAAAAAGGTTAGGACTTTTTATTACATTATTTGTTGATGCTGTGTACAAAATATCAATAAAAGCTTCGCATCATGTACGGTTTTTCCACAAAACAAGATTAACGATTTTTCAAATTACTTCTCAGCCTTAATGTAAAATAATAAATGTTTCAAAAAAATATTCCAAATGTATCATCCAACTTGCAAGCAACAAAGGAGAGGGAAAAATATGTTGAAATAATACATTTATTTTCAGAAAACTTTACAGATTTATTTATATATGGATATTTTTGAAAAAAAAATTGCATAACTGTTACTGTACATGGGTCTTCTCACCCGAAGCAAGTCTGATCAAGCAGAGGATTGTCAATACAGATCATGGAAAGAACCTTTACTGTACATAAAAGAGCTTTTATATGTGCAACGATTCGTTTCATATTCAACCGGTCTGGGAGGCTGTCATCAAGGAGAGGCGGTTTCCACTGCTAAGGTTTTGGTCCTCAGGATTTCAAAGATAGGTGACACAAAAATAGGCTAATTGAGATACAGAAGTACAGTAAGTGCAAAGTTGATTCAGGTCCATTAAAGACAAAGCTGCAATTTATTTTCGTCCAAGCTCAATAACGCATGAAAATCTTGCTATCATCTATGTTCTTAAATATAAGTCTGATGATGTAGGACGCACAGCAGTGTTGCGGAGGGACAGAATACCAGGTATCCATGTTGCATTGAGAAAAAACTGACCTCATCCCCTCAAACCCCCCCGGCTTCAGCATCTGATTACAACATTACATGTACATCTAAAAAAAAATTAAATGAGTGAAAAAGTTCATTTTTTTCTTGTAACTTATTTCAAAAAGTGAAACTTTCATATATTTTAGATTCATTACCTGTAAAACATTTCAAAAGTGTTTTGTTTTAATTTTGATGATTTGAGCGTACAGCTAATGAAAGCCAAAATCCAGTATCTCCAAATATTAGAATATTTACATTTGAGTTTCAATAAATGACCATCCATACAGTATAAATTGTGGGTATCACTTGTTCTTTGAAAGCACAATAACAGGGAACACTGCTATCTTGGCAATGGTCCAGAAGACGATCATTGACACCCTCCACAAAGAGGGTAAGTCACAGAGGGTCATTACTGAAAGGGGTGGCTGTTCAAGGAGTGCTGTATCAAAACATATTCATTTTTAACTGTCAGTTCCACTTTTTGAGTATAGGGCTGAAAAGGATATTTCTAACTTAAATTGTTAAACATTTTGAATGCTATGGAGCAGAGACTTAAAGTTGATCTCTTTTTCAAGAAGACACGTGGCAGAATATTGTAGATGTGAAAAAATTGATAAAGTATATCAAAAAAGTTATGGAAGTTTAAGTTTATGAAAATATAAAATTTAAATATTTATATTTGATACAAAATATTTCATTCTAAAACTGCCAGAGAATCCGAAGAAGTTGTGTTTCAAATTTGAGGTTGATATCTCAAAAAATGAGCTTTCAGTGAAATTGTGTTTGTGCGCAGTACCAAGCTTCTCCACTAAAGGACCATCAAACCCCATCGGTAACCATATAAGGGCGGCTCCATTTCCATTTATGGTTTGAGTGATCTGAAACATGTTTTTCCTTACTTTTCTCAATATTTATGATGTAGACATCACATTCAGAAGTATTAAGGGTAGTATGGTAGTATTTAATTTCAATTCAACCTCTAATAAAACACATAAAACACATGAAAGAATAACCCTGGACATACGTTATAGTTCATGCTGCAGCAAAAATTTCGAACATATTGTTTTTTCTTTATATTCGAAACACTTTTAGACCTTTAAAAAAATAAACTGGAATATCGACTGTTTAAATGAATTATAATCAGACAGTTTATGTATGAAATCATTTTAAATACAATGTTTACCTTGCCATCTTAAAGTAGGATATTATTTATAAATGGCCTCCAACCTAGATTTTATATACGCTTTTATATACACATTGAAAAAAAAAATTGTTGGACTAACAAAGAATGTGCACAACAGTTACAAATATTAAAGTCATGCTAATAATTCAATTTTTTGTATGCATTTTATTCAGATTTTTTTATGTTTAGTGTTATATTTAATTATCTGCTAAACAAATATGTGAAATATGTATGAGGTGGTGGTTAGAGTGCATTTTATTAGAGGAAGACTATACCCCCCCCAAAAAAATAATAATGATAATTCACCATCAGGCCATGAGTTTGTTTCTTCATCTGAACTGAGATGGATCAATTTAGCATTACATCACTTGCTCACCAATAGATCATCTGCAGTGAATGGGTGCCGCCAGAAGGAGAGTCAAAACAGCTGATAAAAACATCACAATAATCCACACAACTCCAGTCCATCAGTTAACGTCTTGTGATGCTAATGAATGTAAAGCTGTGATGTAATGCTACATTTCTCTGAATCTGTTGCAATGAAGAAACAAACTAATCTACATCTTGGATGACCTGAAATTAAGTACATTTTCAGCAAATTGTCATTTTTGGGCAAACAGTTCCTTTAATCTCATTAATTCAAATGAGCTAACAATGTGGCAACTCAATGCATAAAAACATGCAAACGTGATCGATATATTCATGTGTTGCTCAAATCAGCAGAAGATGGAAACAATGATCTTAAACTATGGAATGTTTGTCATGTCAGATGACTCCTGGGATATTCTGCATCACCGTGTCTAGAGTTAACAGAGAAAAACAGTTTGCAGTAGTTTTGTGGGCATTAAGGTCAGTGGAGAATAACCAGAATCTCACAGCAACTGAAACAGCACAACATTACAACAATGCTTAGATTACAGTTTTTTTGGATTGCTTACACACTAAAATTAAAAGTAGCACACTATTAGCAAAACCTTACACTCAAGAAGCAAAACATCAGCCCATATTTGCACAACTATAAGCACATTGTCAACCTCACACTTGTTGCAAAACTCTACACACAGTGATTTGCAAAATACTAAACACACTTAACATACATTACACACAAAAATCTATCATGAAGTCACTTCCTTGCAATACCAAAGCACTGACTGTCAAATTACCGCACCGTCCAACCAATTGGTTCAACACAGACATCAGGTGTGCAAACACTTGTTTGCTTAATTGTAGACACACCAATCAGGTGTATAAGCACTATAAAAAGCAGCAGGTGAGTTCATCGGTCTTCAAGCACAATGGAAAGAGTCAGAGAAAGAGTAAGACGAGGAGGAGAACGAGGAGGAGGACGAGGAGGAGGACAAGGAGGAGGAGGAAGGGGAGGAAGAGGAATCAACAGAGGAGGAATCAACAGAGGAAGAGGAAGAGATGGAGGCCATGCTGGAGGTAGAGGTAGAGGAAGAGGAAGAGGAAGACAAGAAGGTGCTCAAAGAGGACCGAATCTGACAAATGAGATCCGCGCAACACTGGTTGACCACGTTGTCAACCACGGCCTGACGCTGAGGGAGGCTGGACTGCGAGTACAGCCAAATCTAAGCCGATACACAGTGGCAAGTGTGATAAGAACATTTCGACTGGAAAATAGGTATTGTAAAAGTATCATCATATCAAAAACATCTGCACGGTTTCAGTAACTGCTTACAGTACTGTATTCTATGCACTATCAGCACTTCTGTTACCTTTTCCTGTGAAATTACTGTACTTTTGTATACTGTTTTTTTTTCTACATAGGATTGAGGGTCAGGAACGACAAGGGGGAAGGCCTCCTATGTTCACAGAACAGCAAGAGAGGGAGATAGTAAACATGGTTTTGGCCAACAATGCTATAACACTCAATCAGCTCCAAGCTAACATTGTCAATAACCATGCCAGTTTCAACGATATCCATCAGGTCTCAACATCAACACTGGCACGCATCCTAAAAAAGAAACATATTCAAATGAAGCAAATTTATCGAGTGCCTTTCGAGCGCAATTCTGAAAGGGTGAAACGACTGCGGCATGATTATGCAGAGGTATGTATTCACTTTAGCAGTGTGATCTTGCATACTGTCTCATAATCTTTTACTGTACTGTAATATGTATACTAGATCTACACTGAACTACACAATTTTGCCTGACACTGTTCTTCAGGGAGTTTTACGAATGGATGGAGAGGAGATCCAGCATGAGTTAATTTACGTAGATGAGGCTGGGTTCAACCTGACGAGAACACGAAGGAGGGGAAGAAACATCATTGGCCACAGGGCTATAGTCAATGTCCCAGGGCAACGTGGGGGTAATATAACACTCTGTGCAGCCATTACACAGAATGGGGTCCTCCACCGCCATGCCCATATGGGCCCTTACAACACAGCACTCATACTTACATTCTTGGACCAATTGCACAACATAACAGCAGCAAATCAAATCGATCATATGCAATACATTGTTGTCTGGGACAATGTGTCTTTCCACCGCTCTGCTCTGGTTCAGAACTGGTTTCAGCAACATCCACATTTCACCGTCCTATATCTTCCACCATACTCTCCATTCCTCAACCCTATAGAAGAGTTTTTCTCGGCATGGCGGTGGAAGGTATATGATCTCCGTCTCCAGGCTGAGGTACCCCTCATCCAAGCCATGGAGGAGGCCTGTGACCAGATGGAGGTAGCAGCAATGCAAGGATGGATTCGTCATTCAAGACGTTTCTTTCCAAGGTGTCTTGCTAATGACAACATTGCCTGCGATGTTGATGAAATTCTCTGGCCAGATCCAGCTAGGCGAAGAGACAATGTCTAGTTTTTTTTTGTTTTTTTTTACAGTAAACTTACAGTACAATAAGTAAAGTGACATTTTGTTACAGTATTATGAATCTCCATGTCAACATTTTGGGCGTGTTGAGAAATAAATGAGTTTCTTCAGTCTGCAACATTGGTCTTGTGTAGTGGTTGGTGGATTTACATTATATTTGTACTTTGTTTATGGTAGCCTACTCTAATCATAGGGAAGTAGAAGTGCTAAAAGTGTTTTAGGTTTATCACAGCAGAGTGTAACTCGTGCAAACAGAGTATAGTAAATGTGAAACGTGTGTTTCAAATGGTAACAAAGTGTGGTTTTTAAACAGAAGTGTATAGTTTTTACAAGAGTGTTTAATTATGCAAAGGATCTGTAGTGTTCCCTTTCAAGCTGTCACGAGACATCACGGAGAATTCTCCGTTATGGGAACTCCTTCCCTTCAACCTTTCCTGAAGTCCTATTGGCTCACGCCAGTCAAATGACTGGCCAATTGTCGCAAAGCATGCAAAAATGACGAGCTCGAGACAGTATAAATGCGATGCCCGCGACAATTATATCAGAATCTTCTACTTCACCTTGAATTCGTGATGGCTTCAGTATGTAAGATCTGCGCGGGACCAATCGAACCGCTGGATCATCACCTTCACTGCGTCGCCTGCCTGGGCCTGGCCCACGCCGAGGCGGCACTGGACGAGTCCGACTGCGGACATTGCTCCAGGCCCGCCGCGATGTGGTTCAAGGCCTGTTCGGGGTGGGTCTCACTGCCGCCAGCGTGCCGCTGGTGAGCCCCCCCTCTCCTGGCGGCGGGAGCGCCGTCTTGCCGTGCCGCCGAACCCAACGGTCGCCTCATTCCCCGATTTCCTTCCCCGAGGACTGTTTCCGCCCCCCTTCCAACATCGAGGGATTCGTAGCCTTTGGCCACGAGGAGGGCGACGAGGCCATGTCCATCTCGGCCTCGGAGAAGGAGGATTGGGCGGGATTGGAGCCCGAGCAGTTGGGCAGCTCAGAGCCTTCAGACCTCCAGGAGGAGCTCATGAGGGTTCTATCAAAAGCTGTGCAGGAGTTGGAGCTTACCTGGAGGAGCCTGTCAGGAGTAAGCTTGACTCGTGGTACTTCAGGTCCACACGCAAAGCTGACTCGAGGGCATCGGTGCCTTTCTTCCCCGATGTGCACGAACAGCTAGTAAAGACGTGGTCTGCGCCCCAATCGGCGCGCGTCCACTCTAACACGCAGGCCATGTTCTCCCACGTGGATGGGGCGGAGGCCCACGGATATGTGCGCTCTCCCCCGTCGAGGAGACCGTTGCTGCACACCTGTGTCCTGCAGCAGCGAAGACCCTAGGCTCGGACATCAGCCTTCCCTCGAAGCCGTGCAGGACCACTGCCCACCTCGCTAATAAAGCGTATGCCTCTGATGGCGAGGCGGCGTCAGCGTTACACGCCATGGCAGTGCTTCAGGTGTTCCAGGCGAAACTCCTGCAAGCGGCGGAGGGCGGAGTCCTCACTCCTGAGGCGACGAAGGATCTGCGCGCAGCGACGGACTTCGCTTTGACGGCGACGAAGCGAGCGGCCCAGTCCGTGGGTAAGGCCATGGGTTTTATGGTCGTTCTTCAGAGGCACCTCTGGCTAAACCTAGCTGACCTCAAGGATGCCGACCGTAAGGTGCTCCTAAACGCTCCTGTAACTCCCTCCGGCCTCTTCGGTGATGCCGTGGAGTCCATCACCGAGCGATTCGCTGAGGCTCAAAAGCGCGCGAAAGCCATGAGTCACGTGATGCCGAGACGCGCCTTCCAGCAGCAAACGGCGAGATCCAGATCCTCGTCGGCGCCTGGCTCTTCCCAGCGGAGGGATATTTCCAGGCCTGCCCCTGCGGGGGGGACTGCTACTGCTCCTCGACAGGAACCAGATGTCTGGAGGAAAGTGTGGGGTCCCGGTAGGAAGCGTCAAGGTCAGCGGAGAAGCCCGCGGCGCGACTCTCGCCCGCCCCCGGCTGCTAAACCGTCTTCCTGACGATCGGAAGAGAGGAGGAGAGCGCGAGAGCAGCCCAGCCCACAAGCGCCAAAAGTTCAGTTGCTCAAATGTGTGTGTGTTGGGTGTTCATTCAATAAAAATGCATACTTTCTCACAAAAAGAGCTTTCTCCTCCTCACTCAATAAATGCGGCTCCCCTTGCCCCGCCTCAGAGCAGTGCAAGCCCGCATCCCACACAGGTTATAGCCGCGCATCCAACGACCAAGCCGCTAAAGCCGCTACGTCAGTTCATAAGCGCGTGGAAAGTTATTCCGGGAATCTCGCGCTGGCTACTCAGCGTGATAGAGCGGGGATATACTCTTCAATTCAGGCGCAGACCACCCCGTTTCAATGGCGTGGTGCAGTCTCTAACATCGTCTCGAAATGCCCAGGCTCTGAGGCAAGAGATTGGCTGTCTGCTCGAGAAAGGAGCAGTAGAGCGAGTCCCACCGAACGAGCTGGAGAGCGGTTTTTACAGCCGCTACTTCGTGGTACCCAAGAGGGATGGGGGGCTCCGCCCAATTCTGGATCTGAGACCCATCAACAGAGCGCTTTGCAAACGTCCGTTCAGGATGATAACGCTGAAACAGATCCTGGCGCAAATTCGCCCCGGGGACTGGTTTGCGTCCGTGGATTTGAAGGACGCGTACTTTCACATTCAGATAGCCCCGCATCACAGACGGTTTCTGAGGTTTGCTTTCGAGAACACAGCGTACCAATACTCTGTTCTCCCGTTCGGGCTGGCTTTGGCCCCGCGCACATTTTCAAAGTGCGTGGATGCAGCACTTTCCCCCCTCAGGGCGAGCAGGATGCGCATCCTCAACTATCTGGACGATTGGTTGATTTTAGCTCAGTCCCAGGACACGCTACTCAGCCATATAGACTCGCTACTTATTCACTTGGAGTCCCTAGGGCTATGTGTAAACAGGCGAAAGAGCATTCTCGCCCCGAGTCAGTCCATTATGTATCTGGGAGTTTGCATGGACTCCCTGGAAATGAGAGCCCGCCTCTCGCGAGAGCGCGTGGCGGCCATTTTGTCTTACCTGCGCCATTTCAGAGAAGGCAGCTCTGTTCATCTGAAAAAATTTCAGAGACTGCTGGGACTCATGGCGTCAGCTTCGGCAGTATGTCATCTGGGCTTACTACACATGCGACCACTGCAGCTGTGGCTGAAAACTCGAGTCCCCTGGACAGCATGGACTTCGGGACGGCTGAGTATCGCGGTCACCTGCGGCTGCATCGAAGCTCTGGCTCCGTGGCGCAACCCGGATCTCTTCAGTCGGGGAGTCCCCCTGGGGTTGGTGACTTCACGCGTGGTGGTCACAACAGACGCATCGACGCTCGGCTGGGGAGCGGTGTGCGAGGGAATGCCAGCTTCGGGGCGGTGGTCGGAGCCTCAGATCCGATGGCACATAAACCGCTTGGAATTGGAAGCAGTCTTTTTAGCTCTAAAGGAGTTTCGAGCACAACTGGAACGGCAACATGTACTGATTCGCACCGACAACACGTCTGTAGTGTCGTACATAAATCGCCAGGGCGGCATTCGTTCCAAGGCTTTGTGCGAGCAGGCAGCGATTTTACTGCTATGGGCGGATTCTCGCCTTCTATCCATCAGAGCAACACACATCCCCGGTCTCTTGAATCGTGGGGCGGACATGCTTTCAAGGAGGAGAATTCCTCAAGGGGAATGGAGGTTACACCCCGAGTCGGTTCAGGTGATTTGGAACCTCTACGGGGAAGCGGAGGTGGATTTATTCGCTACGAGCGAGAATGCACATTGCCCGTTGTTCTTCTCCCTGTCCCACTCCCCGCTGGAAGGGGACGGGCTCACAGCGCACTGGCCGGCAGCCAGGCTTTATGCGTTTCCTCCGATCAAAATATTGCCTCTGGTGTTATGCAAGATCAGGGAGGAGCGAGCGTCTGTGATACTTATAGCCCCGAACTGGCCGAGCCAGCCTTGGTTTCCGGACCTGACAGAGCTGTTGATAGCCCCTCCCTGGCCGATTCCGGTCAGGAGGGACATGCTATCCCAGGCGGACGGCTCGGTGTGGCACCCGAACCCGGAACTATGGAACCTTCATGTGTGGCTGCTTCAGGGGTGTCAGGAGAGCTAGATGCATTGCAGTCTCGTGTGATCGACACACTCACGGAAGCGCGAGCACCCTCTACGAGACGTTTGTATGCCTTAAAATGGGGAGTGTTTGTGAAATGGTGCCATCAGATTCATATCGACCCGGTTACTTGCACCGTGTCGGATGTTCTGAGTTTCCTGCAATACAGGCTGGATAGTGGATCGTTACCCTCGACACTGAAAGTCTATGTGGCAGCCATTGTCGCGTTTCGTTCGCCGCAGGGTGGTCAGTCGATCGGCAGAAACGCCATGGTGGTGAGTTTTCTTAAGGGAGCGAGAAGACTACACCCTCCGAGACCACCTTCAGTTCCGCCCTGGGACCTAGAGGTGGTATTAAGAGCTCTTTCTCAGCCACCTTTTGAGCCTTTGACATCCGTGGGTTTGAGGGAGTTATCTCTTAAAACTGCACTCCTTCTTGCACTCGCTTCAGCTAAGCGCATAGGGGATTTGCACGCCTTTTCTGTGGACAGTGACTGTATTCGCTTCGGACCCGGTGACTGCAGCGTCACTGTACGGCCGAGAATGGGATACGTGCCTAAATCACTATCTACCCCCTTCAAGACGCAGACTGTTTCTCTGTCTGCCCTATCTTCCGAGTCAACAGCTTCGCGTGAAGCAGACGCTCAGACTTCGGTGTGCCCTGTCAGGGCTTTGAGGATTTACATCGACCGTTCGGCCAGCTTTCGACAATCTGACCAACTATTCGTATGTTACGGTGGTGGTGCGAGAGGCCGGGCTGTTTCAAAACAGAGGCTTTCCCACTGGATCGTAGACGCTATTACGGCTGCTTATGCGACCGAAGGTTTGGAATGTCCTCTGCACATTAGGGGGCATTCAACAAGGGCTATTGCTTCCTCGTGGGCTTGGTCGAGAGGTATGTCTATTCAAGATATATGCGTTGCAGCTGGCTGGTCTTCTCAGAATACTTTCGCCAGGTTTTACAAGCTGGACGTTCAGTCCTTTGCCTCCCAAGTGCTGTCGGTGAGTGGCTGATGCATGTCTTTGCTACATCGTTATGTGTGTGTGTGCTGCTGTCTCGCACAGTAAGTTTTACTCTGCATGACCCTCTTATTAATATGGTTGTTCTGCCCTGTACTCAGTGCGGATTCCTGTATTTCGTGTTTGATTCTCTAGTGCTACCATTATCATGCTAGATTGTGTTTTGATGCTAACACAGTTATCTCTGTGCAGCTCCTTACAGTGTTTCGTTGCGCAAATTGCCCTGTTTTTCAGCGCAGCCGACGTTATTTCTATCCAGATATGCAAATTTCGTATACCTTGGGCTTAGACGCTTATTGGCTTGCCGCCACCTATCAGCTGTGAGCTCGCCTGGCAGCGTCGCTATTGGTGGGAAGTATGTATGTGCGTATTCTATCTGCTAGTGTTGTGGGTACAGGCTGCGTAGCCTCCCTCACGGCGGGATTGAATATCGTTCCCATAACGGAGAATTCTCCGTGATGTCTCGTGACAGCTTGAAAGGGAACGCTCTGGTTACTATGGTAACCTCGGTTCCCTGAAAGCGGGAACGAGACATCACGGTAGTCGCCGTGCTCGCTGCTCTCCAGCCTACGGTGTTCAGTATCCGATTCTGATATAATTGTCGCGGGCATCGCATTTATACTGTCTCGAGCTCGTCATATTTGCATGCTTTGCGACAATTGGCCAGTCATTTGACTGGCGTGAGCCAATAGGACTTCAGGAAAGGTTGAAGGGAAGGAGTTCCCATAACGGAGAATTCTCCGTGATGTCTCGTTCCCGCTTTCAGGGAAGCGAGGTTACCATAGTAACCGGAGCGTTTTGTTAATTGGGTGTGTGGTTGTGCTAATTGTGTGTAGTGTTTTGAAAACACGGGCCCTGTTTTGAAAATCGTGCTTAAGCAATCCAAAAAAACTGTAATTTGGATGGGCTGCAGGGAAGAACTGAGAGGCTAATGGGCATATGCATAACAAAACTGCACAGTTCAGAAGCGTGAACATTTTTTCATTTGGCGTGGTCTGACGAAGGGGTCAAAGTTTTAACAGTTAGCATGAGCCACGAGACGCCTGCTGGTATATGTTGTAACTACACCATCTGGACCAAAAGGATCTTTCCTCAATTAAGTATATCAGTAAGTTGTATTTTGATAGCACTTTTCTCCAAAACTCAAGGTTGCAAAGTTACTACAAACATTTAAAGATATAGTCCCCCCAAAAAATGTAAATTCTGTCATCATTGCTCCAAACCTGCGTGAGTTTCTTTCTTTGGTGGAACATAAAATAAGCTATTTTGAAGAATTTTAAAAGAGAACTGTTATCAACATTCTTCAAAATCTTCTTTGGTGTTCTGCAGAAGAATAAAACAAGCCATACAGGTTTGGAACAACTTGAGAGTGAGTAAATGATGCACGAATTTCCATTTTTGGGTGAACTATGCCTTTAACATTAATTAAAACATATCCAAGTTTTATTCGAAATGATTAATGATCTCAGGAATGTGTGAATTGTGTACTTTAATTGAATGCAGTAGTGTCATACGTGAATGTTTACGCAAAGATGCTCAAAGCCAATCAGAGCAGTTGAAACAGAAATCATAGTTCAAGGTTGATCAGATATTCGTGTTTATATAGACTAGAGAGAAACCCACCAAAGCACTGAGCTCCACAGCAGTGAAGGCCGCAGATCTGCTTCATTACAGTAAGCTTTCCAGACTTGAACCAACCAACATTTCTTTGATGGTTGACAGGGTCTTAATTTTGGTATATATAATTGTGTTCAACAGATTGATGCATTTATGCAACTGTAGAGTAAATTCCTCATTTATTTATGACACGTACAGATAGTTTTTGGGCTTAACATAGTTGTAAATTTTTTACAAGTCTGTTCTGGAGTAGGCTAGGTTCTTGTTATTGTAAAGTGGTGTATATTAACACAGTGGTTCGTGTTATTGTAAAGTGCTGTATATTAACTGTGAACACAGATCACAAGTGCAACTCCGTTAATGAGTGATTTCAATGAACTTTGATTCTTTGTCTCATCAGTTTTTGGCAGGTAATTAACATTGTCTAGCTGTGATCTGCAATTTTAAATGCACCACGATGAAGTGTTTCTTAATGACGTGCCTCTTTATAGAGACAATATTCAAAGTACAAAGTATCCAGCTGCTATCTAAAGGGAAAACTGTGAGAACAGAAACAACCATGGTATTCCCAGGATTCCCATGTGAAAGCTGAATATTGCATAAAGTGATTTTTGAGAGTAATTACATATCATATTATATTATATCATATTATATTATATGAAAGACCATCTGCTACCATGGTACCATCATAGTACGTTTTCTAATAGGAACAGAAGTAGGCCAGTAGTCTTTCCCCCCCTGCATTTGTCCACCCCTTTTGTTAGATAAGCATACAAATCTTAACTTCTACTCAGTATTAAACATATTTCGTTGCTTTTGCACTGTTTTTTAACGTAAGCTTTAACTGAAGTTGCACCGTATGGTTGCATTATCAGGACGGAACCTTTAGTATCAAGCCCCGCAGCGATACGGACTGTTTTTGCAGACGCACCGTTGCGCTCAGGAGAGTTTAGACAGGTAAAAGCTGCTATTTCATAAGAATGTCGGTGATTTATGCTTGTGTTTTATGTTTTTGCTGATGAGGCCTGCTCTGATGCCTGTCACAATGTTATTTTTGAGTCTCCGCTACATTTGCGTATATAGGCAGATCGCATAGTCCTGTAAAGACCTTGACAGCTGACACTTATCTAATACCACTGCTGCGGTTTAAACTGTTTTCGGAACTTTGAAACTTATCTTTGAGGTGGAATGCAAGCTTGTACCAGAATATTTATGCACTTTTATTATTATTGCTTCTTTTCTTTCTTGCTAAGCATGTGATAATAAAGTGCCACTTGAATCATGCTTTTCCTATTAAAATTCATATGAATTTATGTTCCAAAATAAGGGCATATTAATACATTGCAACCCTTAAGGCTGTGCTGTATCTACGGAAGTATTTCTGTGAAAGGGTTCATGCTCTGGTCAAGCACAGACACCTAAATGTTGTTCAATGTAACTTGTTAAAAGGATGGATATAAAATGAAACACTCCTCAGCGTCAGACTGAACGGATGTGAACTTGACATTTTTAGCAACCTTTTGATATTTTGATCTTATATTTTTTTGTGCAGTTTTATCAAACAGAATGGAATGTTTTCGAGTAAAATAAATTAACTAATACTACAAAAAAAATTGCTACTCACCATTGCTACTCACTGATGTTTCTGCTGTTGTTTTGCTTCCAAAATGATGACCCTTTACATTATACATTTACATTTATGCATTTAGCAGACACTTTTATCCAAAGTGACTTACATTCAGGTTATACAGTTTGTTTTGTCACTTCCTGTAGGATGATTTCACTAGGACACTTATTTTTTTTAGTTTAAAAAGTCTAGCTAACAGGATGGAAAGTGAATTTGAGGCCACAGGAAAAAGCGATAAAATGATCATGAGTTGAAACTGAAAAAATATTTACAAGAAAGCACGTTTTGCTTGAAATATATTGAATTGAAAATCTTATTATCTAAATATTTCAGATGAGCACATGGATTTTTTTATAGCAGTTTTTCACGTAGGGGCTCAATAATCCGCTTAAACCAATGTATGTTTATAATTAAACATGTTTTTATAATAATAATGTTTTTAATATTATTTTATGTAAAAAATAATATTAGTATCAATTCAGAAAAAAGCTTATATAAAAACAAACTTTTTCTCTTGTCTTTGCAGTTTAGGATGGCTCAAGCGGACAGCAGGGCTCTAGCTTTGGGAGTTCTGGCAGGTGCTGCTGGGATCAGCTTGGTTCTTGTCTGCTTCCGCAAAATAGGAGCAGGCGGTGGCAGAGTCCTGCACCTGAGCAGCAACGCAGATCACACGGCAGGCAGCCTGGGTCTGCACACGGGCCAGGCAGAGGTGCTGGATCGGCTGGGAGCTCTGATCCATTGTGTGTCTGAGCTCAAAGAGGAGGTAAAAGCCCTGAAGGATGCACTTCCACACCTGCAGGACAATGTCAGAGATCAGCTGAGGGGCCGGAGCGGGGACAACATCGCCGCACGCAGAGCAAGTCCTCTTCATCGAACTCCCACCAGGAGAAAAAGAGCAGGTGTCTCAGCTAGAAGGGAAGGACAAAGCTCAGAAGAGGCAGAGAGCGAAGGAGGGTGAGGTCACTGAGATGCCAAGCTGGCAGCTCATTCAGTTTTTTTTATTCATAGAAATATTATTACTTATGTTTATTTAGCTAGTACACCACCTGTCTGTCAATCATTTTGCACATTCATTATGTGGTATAACAGAAAGAAGTTGAAAGCATAGAAAATAGATTTAAAAGTTTGGAAGTCTCTTATGCTCAATAAGGCTGTATTTACTTGATCATAAATACAGTAAAAACCGTAATACTGTGAAATATTATTACAGTTTAAAATAACTGTTCTATTTGAATACATTTAAATATATTATGTGTAATATATTTTACAAAGTTGAATTTTCATTCATTGCTTCAGTCTCTCAGTGTCACATGATCCTTCAGAAATCACCAGTTAAATCAAGTTAAAGCATAAATAAATCTTGTACAAATAATACGATTATGAATTAAATAATTAACAAGAATCATAACCAGAACCATACAATTCCTATGCTTTTAGGGCTTCACGGGGCTTATTGGTTTATTTGAGACATATTATTTTGCCATAAGTATTAGAACTCAAATGAACAATAAGCTCCGTGAAGCTGTGGTTTACAGTGAATTTATAACAGCTAAGGGGCTTGATTTCATATTCCGGTACCCTTAGTTCTTATAAAATGGATTCCATATGCCGTTGTTTCACAAAATAAAACCAAGCAAATAAAATGTAATAATATTAATAAAAACATTCTTCCGCCAAACAATGTAGTTCCTCAGAAACGGTTAGAGTTGCAACAAGCAACAACACACCGACGCAGACACAAAAAGGTGTAGGTTTGTTGAGTAATTTATAAGCTTCGAACGTGGCTCAACCAATCAGAATCAATGACCGGAACTATCCATTTTATGGGTATTCATGCGCATCTCGACAGTAAAGCCAGTTTCTTGATTAGCAGTACATTTTAAAAGGCTCTGTGTATTAACTGCCGCTCCATCTAAAAACAGGTGATGGAGAATGAGATTTACTGCTAATCAAGAAACCGGCTTTACTGTCGAGATGTGCATGTTAATCGATTAATTGTACAGCCTTAGTGTGATATGTGATTCAGTGAGAGATCCGAGAGCGTTCCAGATCACGTGTCGTCTGTACAGACGAGGTGAACTCCACTGCCTCCAGTCTTTCATTTGAACGACTGTTATCTAAATTCAGCACTAAGCACTTTACAAGTCCATTCCAGTCTCTCTAAATACTGCTCCCAAAGCCATTCAGAAATAATCTGCTTTGTTTTCCAAAGGATTAAACTTTATTTCTTGTTATTTTTGACACATTATGCTTTTCAGCAACTTCAATGTCCAAAAATGATTTGTTATTTTAAGCCGCTTGGTTTGTGCATCTTTGCCTTCAAATACTCCAAGTGCAAAAATAAAGGAAACACTTTATCAGTTTTCATAAGTTGTTTTTGTATGTCTGTTTGGAGCTTTTCTAGACCATGACTGGCTTTTGTGTTGCTTGGTTTTCATGGCTTTACCTTGAGCAGGCAGGTTATGTTTTAACACTACAATCCAGTGCAGAATGTTGATTCCAGTGGCCTGTAGCATGACGCTGGTTTCAGTTCTTACCCAGGGTAAGTTCACGTTTAGTTTGAGCAAACTCTGAGTTTTCGGGCTTAAGAAGATTAGTCGATTTTGAGCGGGTTTCCTTACCATAGTAACTTACGCTACATGGCTACCCTGCTCCGGAGCAGGTTTTATTCTGGGTTAGAGATTGCAAACCCAAACTGGACCAATCAGCTGTGAGCAAAGTGCCAAAAAATGTATGCAATGAAGCCGCTCCCCCGTATGTAATTGTTTATAATTCATATAATATATTCATATAATTATTATATGAAATGCCAATTCATTTTAAGCTTCATATTAAATTAAATGTTTATAGATAAGCTTTAATATATCAAACTATTAAAATTACTAAACTTACGTTTTTCTTTTTGAGCTCTGTGTGAAACTATATATTTGTAATATGCCTTGTAAATGCATTTACATTTATTACGTTTTGAATAACGACATCTCTTAATCTTGAGCTGAAAAGTAAATTGCTGACTCTCATGAGAAGTGAATCAAACTGGCGCTTTGCTGATGCTCTCCATGTTTGCTGCACGTGTCATGCGTTCAGGTGCACACGCTCCAGAGTTAATCTTAAACTCTGGTTCAAACTCTGAGTTGTCAGAGAACGTTTATATTGAGCTTTGTGAGCCCACTGATCTTGACCTAAACCAGGTTGGCTTTATCAGGTTTTGTCAACTCAAAACTTAACTCTGCAACTCTGAGTTTGTTCATCTCGCTTCGTGCTACAGGCCACTGAGCTTGTGTGTAGTTTGGTCCTGGAACTGCTTGGGTTTCAAAGTACTGCTCATCTGTCAAAATAGTTTCCTCCTTTCTGTCTCTCTTGAAAGCACCGGCCGATCAATCTCAAAGAGTGACTGCTGAGTTATCACCATCTAATTTTTACCGCTCATGTAGGAGCTTGTAATTTCTGTCACCGTTCCTACATTGCTAGAGTGCAATCACGTCACAGCTTGCCTTAGTTGCTGAAGGATGTTAATATTGAATGTTTAAAATGATATTGTTTTATTATGTTTGATTGATGTAGAGACAAGTTATTGTTTACATAGAGGCAGACAGGTCAGATTACAGATGCGTAAGGATGGAAATGAATGAATGCTTTTTAATACGAATGAATGATGCATTTATATAGCGCATTATTGTGTATTGTTGTACACCCAAAGCGCTTTACAAACATATGGGGGGGTCTCTCCTCAACCACCACCAGTGTGCAGCATCCACTTGGATGATGCGATGGCAGCCACAGTACAATGGCGCCAGTGCTCTCACCACACACCAGCTACAGGTGGAGAGGAGAGAGAGATAGAGTGTATGTGCTCACCACACTCACCAGCTACAGGTGGAGAGGAGAGAGAGATAGAGTGTATGTGCTCACCACACTCACCAGCTACAGGTGGAGAGGAGAGAGAGATAGAGTGTATGTGCTCACCACACTCACCAGCTACAGGTGGAGAGGAGAGAGAGATAGAGTGTATGTGCTCACCACACTCACCAGCTACAGGTGGAGAGGAGAGAGAGATAGAGTGTATGTGCTCACCACACTCACCAGCTACAGGTGGAGAGGAGAGAGAGTCATAGAGCCAATCAAGTGGATGAGGATTATTAGGAGGCCATGATTGACAAGGGCCAGTGGAGGGAATTTGGCCAGGACACCGGGGTTACACCCCTACTCTTTACGAGAAGTGCCATGGGATTTTTAATGATCACAGAGAGTCAGGACCTCGGTTTAAAGTCTCATCCGAAGGGACGGTACTTTTGACAGTATAGTGTTCCCGTCACTATCCTGTGGTGTTAGGACCCACACAGACCACAGGGTGAGCACCCCCTGCTGGTCTCACTAACACCTCTTCCAGCAGCAACCTAGTTTTTCCAGGAGGTCTCCCATCCAGGTACTGACCAGGCTCAAACCTGCTTAGCTATAATTGGTCATTGTTTATCAGTAATGTCTGTAGCAGTATGTTTTATCTGTAAAATGTTTGGCACTGGTTGCACATTAACCTTGAGAAGGACAAAGATTAGAGTTTTTCAGGGTCTGGTACACTATTGTTCAAAAGTGTGGGGTTGGTATCATTTTTTGTTGTTGAAAGAAGTCTCTTAAGGCTGCATATGTTTGATTATAAATACAGTAAAAATCTCAATAATGTGAAACATTTTTACAATGAAAATGAATTGTTTTCTATTTGAATGTATTTTAAGATATAATTTATTCCTGGGTTGGCAAGACTGACTTTTCAACATCATTACTCCAGTCTTAAATGTCACATGATCCTTCAGAAATCATTCTAATATGCTCATTTGCTGCTGCTTGAAAAGAGTTGCATTGCTTAATATTTTTTTATGGAAACTGTGATACACCTTGTTCAGGATTCTTTGAATAAAAAGTAAAAAAAAAACAGCTTTTATTTAAAATATAAATCCATTGTGGCATTAAAAATGCCTTTACTGTCACTGTTGATCAATTTAATGTGTCCTTTCTTAACAAAAGTTATTAATTTCTTTAAATAAAATCTTACTGACCCCTGATTTGTAGCGTTGGAGGTTAGGACTGTTCCAGAGGAAGACAGAATGGTCTGTGTCCAAACTCCAGGGGCTGCATCTGATGAAGTCATCTAAATGTGTGCACAGCCGGTGACTGTTGGGATGGTAACCCTGAACAGCTCTCCTTTTCAAAGTCTTTGCGCTTTGTTATGCATATTAAAGACTTGAGAGTTTTATTCAGCTCTGTTTGGCCAGTGGAGGTCTTTTCACTATAACAAGAGCACAAACCTTCACTCTTTCTCTGTAGGCTCTGTAAACCATTTTTAAAGCCCAAATGTAACTTTGTGCACATGGACACATACAGCATCAGTTTTTAAATAATGGGGTAATATAATGTGCCCTCTGGAGAATTTGAGGAAAATTTGGCTTTTATAACTGAAAATATTGTGTGCCATCCATTTGTTGAAAATTTTCAGCTGAATCCAAAAAAATCTAAATCAAATTCTTAATTAATTTAATTGATTAAACAAAATTCACCTCGACTATTACATTAATCAGTTTAGTTCACTACAGAAACTGAAGGATTTTATTTGCATTTGTACCACTTTTTACCACCATTTTTTAAAGAATAAATGTAACACTTGTCATATTTATGCTTAAACAAGAATAAACATAACTCATGATAGTTAATTAAGACCTAATTCAATATCTAATTTATGATAATAATAATAATAATAGTAACAAACATCTAATATTTTATCTGGGAGAAAAAGACAAACTGAGGAAATACATTTGAGAAATGTAGCTATAAAAATATTTTCATGGTTTATATTTAGAAATGTCTTGTTTTATTTTAATGATTTTTTTCATTAAAAAAATTAAACCCCCAGTGAACCCCCCCCCCCGTAGAAATTCATTCATATTTTTGTCATTCATCATTACAGCGGGTTATTTTGATTTGATATTCATCCAGGCTGTGAGAACGAGTAGAGAGCTTTTTGAAATGTATTATTTCTATGTGCTAATCAAAACTATTTGCTCTGAACATAAATTACTTATTATTGGTGTGTAAAATGCAACAGCAAAGGCAAAAAAAAAAAATGTCATTAGCATTTTTGTGTTTGTACGTCAACTGAATAGATGTGATGATCAGACTTGGCTTTCATTGCCTCACAGGGAAGTAATACAAAGGCAAACCTTTGCGCTTATGATGTGGCTCAATGTTCTGAGTGTTCAGCCAGATCCTTGACAGTTGTTGATCTTTACTGAGAATGGATGTAAGACATACTCTGCGCTCTTGAAGTTACAGTTCTGCTCATGATGGCCACACAAAGAGGGAGATTGGCATGGAATCAATCCCTGTGGAAGATTCTGTTTTTCCTGGGTGTGTCCTTCAATCCAGATAGAGGAAAGACAACTTCATCCAGACTTTAACCTTTTTTCTTATGTTTTTGAAAGAAGTCTGTTATAATCAAGGCTATATTTATTTGATTAAAATTACAGTAAAAACAGTAATTATTGTGAAACATTATTACATTTTAAAATAACTGTTTATATGTCATTTATTCCTGTTATGGGGAAACTACATTTTTAGCATCATTACTCCATTCTTTAGTCTCACATAATCCTTGAGGAATAATTATAATATGATTATTTCCCACTTAAGAAACATTTTTAAAAACAGTTTGTTTTACTTAATATTTTTTTGTGGAAACCGTGATATGACACCATTAAAAAGTTTGGGGTAAATAAGAAAAAAAGTTAATACTTCTGATACTAAGTACATTTTATTCAGCGAGGAAGTATTAGTTTGATTAAATGTGACAATAAATACATTAATAATGTTACAAAAGATTTCTGTTTCATCAAAGACTACTAAAAAGTATCATGATTTATAAATATTAAGCAGCAAAAACTTCTTCAACATTAACAATAAAAAGAACCATTGTTAGTAATTAAGCGCCAATAATAATTAATAATTGCTTTTCTGTAAATGATTTGATTTCACTGATCGTGTGACACTGAGACTGAAGTAATTGCTGCTGAAAATTCAGCTTTGCATCACAGGAATAAATTACATTTTAAAACATAAAAAAACCTGTTCTATAAATTCTAATAATATTACTGTTTTTACTTGATTTTTGGTCAAATAAATGCAGCTTTGTGAGCATAAGATAATTTTTTCAAAAGTGATAATTTTCTAAACTTCGAATATATGTATTTTTTGTTGTTGCTTGTATTGCTTTGAGTTAGTTTTGGGATGTGACTCATAATTATGTCTGGACGACATTGCAGAAAAAGAGTTGCCAGTATATGTTTAGCCATAATGAGGGTCTGAGAATGATATCATTTCAGACAGACTGATGAGATTGGCCAAAATGACTCAGATCTCTGGCAGTTAATGTGTAACTGTAGCCTCTTAAATCAAAAACACACCGGCTGTGGGTGATTTCCTTTGACTGTCATGAGCGGCCGTCGTGTATGTAACATTGAAGTGCCCTCGGAGGTTCCAGCTCTAACACATCCCTGCAGAACTATCGCTCGAAGTCTCAAATGTTCTCACAAACCGCGAATGACGCAAATGCTTCAGGTGCCAGCTCTTAATGGAAGCCTTTTATGTTTTCACTTTTTCTCAAGTCTTTCATTTGTACCTTAACCTGTAATTAATGTTTTTACACACTCATCTCGGCTGCTGAGAGTGTTAGTGCACACCTACAGTCACTGAAAAGGGATGCTTTTCGAAGGCTGTAAATGTTAGGCAGGTATTGCGTGCCTTGTTGTAAGAAAAATAAACAACCCTCACAGTGTTTTTACATGAAAGCCTTCAGGTGTCAGTCTGAAACCGTCAATCCCAGTAAACAGTTAATTAGCCTGCTTCACATGTGCACAGATCCTGTGGATGTTTTCCATGTAAACACTTTATGAATGCATATCCATTATTGACCGCATCAGTGACCTGAGAACACCTATAAGTTTGTACATTCAGTACCAAATTTGCGCTTGACCTCCAAATACATGTATTTTACCTTCTGTCTCTTGTGTAGGGAAAACACATTTTAAGCATGTTGTTTTGCCTGAGTTTCCTGAGAGGTAGGATTTTAGGTCGAAGACACTGTAAAGCATTTAAAAATCCACTTTGCTTCTTTGTCCTCTCTCATCAAAATTTCCAACATATTTTATTTAGTGTTTTGGACTGTTTGTAAACAGTGCTTAATCCATGCATATCTCTCTCCTGATTCAGACAAAAACATCATGATGGGTTTGTTTCTTAGGAACATACAGGTTTTTGCTTCAATATATTAATTGATGGACATGAGTCATGTGGATTATTGTGATGTTTGTATAAGCTGTTTGAACTCTCATTCTGGCGGCACCCATTCACTGCAGAGGATCCATTGGAGAACAAGCGATGCAATGCTATTGTTTTTGTTCAATTTTTTTTTCAATGAAGAAATAAATTCATCTGCATGTTGGATAGCGATAGAGTGAATAATCTTTCATCAAATTTTCATTTTTGGGAGAATTCTTCCTTTAGAGAGTCTCTTCAAGAATCCAAAGTACATTAACATGTAAATTATGTCCTTGTTGTCAAGCACTGGCATTCCTGTATAAAATATATATATATATATATTTGTTCTGTCTCATAAGAAGCCGATTTCATCATAACAACAGATACAGGCTCACTGTCTTCTCTGCTGTGTGCTACAGGTATATAACAGCACTGACAGATTCTGAGGAGGAAAGTAACGATGACCGAAAGACACTGCAGGAACCAGTGGATGAGCTCATGACCCTGCTGCAGAAAGCAGACCGATTGCACTGCTGTAACGGGGCAGAGAAAGCACAAGGCCTGAACGCTCTGCTCGAGAGGAAAGCAGAGGTATGCATACTACAGCTCAACATTTTGGGGTCAGTGTAATTTCTTTAATGTTTTTGAAAGAAATTAATACTTTAGTTCAACAAGGATCCATTATATTGATTAAAAGTAATGTTGCTAGTGATTATAAAACTATTTCAAAGAAATCCTGTTTTTTTTAACTTTCTATTCATCAAAGAATCCTGAAGAAAATGCATCATGCTTTCCACAAAAATATTAAGTAGACCTACTGTTTTCAAGACTGGTAATAATAAGAATGAGCAGCAAACTTGGAATTTATTGAGTGAAAACTCAAATAAAACAGTTATTTTAAATCAAAATAATACTTCACAATATAATTAAATTTTTGATCAAATAAGTACAGTTTTGGTGAGCATAAGAGACTTCTGTCAAAAAACATTTAAAAAACGTACTTCCCCCAAGCTTTAGTGTACGATGGCGTCTGGTTTATTAGTAGAATGCTTTATTAACACACTGTATGTGCTTTTAGTTTGAGCAGAAGTGCCAGTACCTTTGGCGGTTGTGCAGAGCTTATGCAGATGCACATGATTTTGCTGTAGACCTTGCCGAGAAGAAGAGCTGCGCTGAGAATGGTAATCACAGCTTTTATGATTACAGGTTGACATGTATTTATATATTGCTGACATTTGTGCCAGAATTGAATAATTGGACATAGTGGTTAAAATGAAGTGCTTGCTCTCGACTACCAAGAAAGAGCATTGAATTATCATTATTTGGCAGATTGTCACCACAAATATTGATTCATCAAAGGAAGTGTGATTTATTAAATAATGTATGAATTGCCATATAATTCAATTTAAATAAGATAAATTTGATTATAGTCTAATTATTTTATAACCATCTTCTTGACTTATTCATGAAAACACAACTACCACTAATTGTGAAGAAGACAAGTGTTGTCTGTCTTTAGGTTATGAATGCCCGTGTGCCCTGTGTTTTACTCTTAATCCGTCTTCATTCTCCATTGTCTTTCTGTTCCGTTTTCTGCTCTTCCTGCCAATTAAACGTAACACAATAGCAGCTTGGTCCAAGTGTGTATGGAGGGACAGGATCAACTAGTTCAGTTTCTATAGTGCCTTTATAATTGCTGTTCTTTTTGAAGGCTTTAGTGTCAAAGTCTGGAAGCAGGCCAATTATCACTTCTATTTAAATCTTTAGAGGAAGTCTCATTAGTCCAGCTGTGAACTGGTGTATCTTAAAATTAAACCTTTCAAATTTGGTTTGATTTAGGAGTGAAAACCCATTGGATGCTGCAGGTCTGTCACGTCTTGCTTATTTTGTTGGTATTTTTATTTTAGGAAAAAAAGTAGGTGAAGAGGCAATTTCCATCAATCCACAGTGTGCTGAAAGTCATCAGTGGTAAGTTCATGTTAATATTAAATCAATTTGTTGTCCAATTAACTAGTTATTTTGACTCAAGGTTTAATGAACCTGTTTAAACTGACTATACAAGCTAATTTCCTGCCTTTCACGAACCTATTACTGACACCTTTTGGCATTGATTAGACTTTACTGCATGTTGTGTGGCATCGACATCCTCAAGCTGGTTTCAGGAGGTTTTACATTATTCGAGAGCATTTTCAGAAATCTGGCATAGTAGAGAAAAATATTTGCTTACTTGTTTATAGCACCTGGGCTCTGGTGTGTCTGTGGGTCTTTGAATGTATATGTGGGTGTGCGTGTGTGTGGGTGTCCTGCACCGGAGGTGTTTTTCAGGCTTGCCAGCTCCTCTGGATATGCTCACTCATCTTAAAAAACCCTCTTGATAGCATCACCACACCCCAGGAATGTAAACACATGCAAAGACAGCCCCAAGCTAACATATAAATACACATGCACACAGTTTTTGTTGTTGGTGTTCAGTTTTTTATTATAATATTTTTTTATTTAAATATATTATTCACCAAGAATGCATTATTGATAAAAAAGAGGCAGTAAGGACATTTACACTGAAAATGTTTTATATTTTAAATAAATGTTGTTAATTTGAATTCTCTGTTCTACAAATCCAGAAAAATGTATCAAACAATATTAAACTGCTGTTTGCAGCATTGACAATAATCATGTATAATAATAATAATAATAAAATAATTTCTTGAGCACCAAATTAACATATTAGAAAAAGGAACATTTGACACTGAAGACTGGAGCAATGATGCTGAAAATTGAGTTTTACCATCACAGGAATACATTTTAAAATGTATTTAAAATGGTTTTAAGTTGTAAAAATATTTAATTGTGAAAATCACTTTTCACTGTATTCATCAATTCATTCATACATTTATTCATCATACTCCTCAATGGTGAGCATAAGAGGCTTCTTTAAAAACATGAACAAACAAAAAACTTACTGACCCCCAGCCTTTTAATGGTAGAGTATTTTAAAGACATTTTGTCATTGCATTTAAAGATTTAGTGGACTGACTGACACGATGATATGCGGATGCTTTTGTGCCTGGCCATCTGATATTGTTGATATCGTTTTGAAATGTGAGAAACAGACATTTTCTCACTTTGAAAGACACATGATGACTTTTTGGGGCTTCATAGCTTCATGTATTGTATGATGAAATGCTTCACTTAATGCATTTTAAATGTTCATGTCATCAGAAGTCGTATCCTTCCTAATCCAAACACGGCAAGCTGCCTGATAATTTTCTTTTAGTTGAAAGCAGTTGACTTCAAGATCAGTTTTAGTTTAGTTCTTTGTGAGTTGTAATGGTTTGACGGCAGTTAATCAGTTAAATATTGTAATATGAAGGGTTAATATGTTTACATTTACATTTACATTTTAGTCATTTAGCAGACGCTTTTATCCAAAGCGACTTACAATTGGGGAGTACATAAAGCGATTAATCTTGAAGAAGCAAACATACAGAGGAAGTTCCAATAACACTAAGTCTCAGGCATTGTTCAAATAAGTACAAGCTAGCAAGGGAAGGAGAGAAAGATAAAGAGAAAGATGAAGATTTTGAAAAAGTGAAATAATTTTTATTTTTTGTGTTTTTTTTATGTAGTCAAGTAGAGTTGAAAGAGATGAGTTTTCAGTTGTTGCTTGAAAATTGACAGGGATCCAGCATTCCGGATGGGGATGGGAAGATCATTCCACCGGCCAGGAACAGTGAAAGAGAATGTTCTGGAGAGTGATTTTGAGCCTCTCTGTGATGGTACCACGAGGCGTCGCTCACTAGTTTATTGTACAAGTCTTACATACTGTATATTGTAATATGCATTCTAATATGTTCACGTTGTCTAACACTGCATATTACAGTTCGTGTGAGCTGTGCAGCATATGCTTGCATTTGTTTTGGTACAGGGTGTCTTAATGAAGGTATGTTCACTGATCTCGGTGTCTGTATTTTGCCTGTGTAAATCCCTCTGCAATGTTTTCCATTCCCTCACTGACACCAGGATTATTACACGGAGTGCAGAGGGTTGTAGTGACCTACACACACGGATCTCAGTTACTGCTGCTCTTATCTGTGATGTGTCCTTGGCATTATGGTTTTCATTAAGGATCTGGCCTTCAGCTCTTGAATTCTGTCCTGTCCTCACTCAGTGCAGCAGCTCTGCTTATTGATGCAGTGTGTAAGGATATATTATAGATACAGTTAGGGGTTACGGCGCTAGGGCTGGGCTAAGGGGGCTGAAGCCCCGAATGTTTTCAGAAAAGCCCCGAATGTTTTTATGACCATGCCCTGTACGCATCATCATCACTGAGTTTTCATGCGCATTAAAATGATGAACCGCAGTTTACTCCCGTCAGGAACCGCTCACTGAAGCTCGTACTTCTGACTGACATATACACTTGATAATAAACTTCATATAAATTGGCCAATCATCGATATGAAGTAATAGCAGATCTTGGATCTTTGGGCTTAGCCCCGGATATCCACTCACCCTAGAATCGCCTCTGGTCATGAGCAGAGCCAGTTCCATTTTATGTAAAACCGCTCTTGTTTGTTTTGACATTTAAACATTTGGTCATTTAATAAAAAAATGGATTTACAAAACTTTTCAAAAAGTTTGTGGTAGTTTTGGATAAGATTTTTAATGCTTTTAAAGTCTTTGTTCTTCAATATTGGGAAATATTATTGCAATTAGAAATTGGTTTTATTTTAAGATATTTAAAGATTTTAGTAGAAGCAGTGACACCTTTTTTCAGAATTCTTTGATAAATACAAAGTTCAAAAGAACAGTTTATTTGAAATGTTTGTAACATTATAAATGTCCTTACTGTCAGTTTTAACCCATTTCAAGTCTTTGATGAATAAAAATTGAATTGCTCAAAAAAATGAAATTACCCTAAATGTTTGAACAGTACGAAATATGATTTACACAGAAATTCAATTTTATATTAGGGATTAGAAAAAACAATTCACTCTGGTCCATCCTTCAAAGCAAAACTTTATACTGCATTACAAGAAAATCATGATCTGAGCTCAGTAATATCTATAATACCTCTCCTAAACTGCATCATTTGCATTCTCATGGAAACTTAGAAACTGCATAGCAATGCCCTGGCAACCACACGACACTTCAGCTTGACTTCGGCACCAGCCAGATTTTCTTCAGTAAATGTAGCTGTACTTTTTGCAGTTGGTAACTCTTTTCTGAAATAAACCGTATTAGAAAGTCTTGATACATTGCCCATCTTTAACTCTTCTTTTGCGGTGTAATTTGTTCAGATGTTGGGGCTTGATGTTTATTTAGCCAGATCCCCCGAGCTGAAGGTTTCTGTCAGTGTCTCGTGGTTTAAGCTGGTCATATATCCGTCCATAGCTGGTTTTCCTTACAAACAGAGCAGCAGTTTGACCTTGAATGGCAATGGCAGCTCTTGTCATTGAGACTTTATTGAATGCTTAGCCCAAGGTGATGAGAGAACTTTCTGTTCTAGGCCGATAGGTGAAAGGAATCTGTTCTTCTGTCGATCAGTTTGACTCTTAGATCTCTTTGTTTGTGGCCAGTTGCTCAGGGATTTCTCTGCCCGTGAGGAAAATACTGATATAACTTACATAATCTTCTGGCAGCCACAAGTCTTAGTGTTCGGCTGATTTTTTTCTTTCTTTTGTGTCTGTGTGGTTTGTGTGTATGTATGAGTCTATATAATATTTCAACTCACCGAAAGGACTCTAAGCAACCGTCAGAAACAACCCTTGGCCAAACCACACTTTTTCTTGTACAAATCCCTTCTCTGCCTCTTCTAGTGTCATTTTCATTCTGTTTTTGATCTCTTACTCTTCCTCCCACACACACACATTTCAAGATAGAATAAACTTTACAGACGTTTCAATCCAGAACACTGGAAACTGCCTGAAGCTCACAAAACCTCCCCGACCTGTTCTGAGCATGAAGAATTACACTAATAGAGTAACAAACATCTGCTTGTTTTCTTTAACACTCTTGGATTTCATGGCCGGTGAACTCCGATGAACTCGACTTCATCTGCTTTAAATCGTCTTTTTAATTCTAAAACTAGAATTGCATTTCCTGCCGGCAATATCAGTGCGTGCAGGGCAGCAAATGAATTCATTTGTAGGTAAGACTGGGATTTAGACTTTGGTTCTGCATGAATGAGATGCTGCATCAAATCCATCTTATAAATGGCTGTCGTCATTGTTTGAAGCAAGCATGCACTTTGTTTTTGTAAACCGTGCTCAGAAGTCAACAGAGTGAGACAGTCTTTTAACTTTTTATAGGAGGTTATCGATGGTTATTAAAGAAAACCAGTCACAAATTAATATGCAAACAAAGGCTAGGAAGAATATGTTAGAAAATGCATATGCAAATATTAGATTTACATATTTATTAAGTTATTTAGAAGATTTCAAGGAATTTCTGATGCAAATTTCACTACGCTACGGTTCAAAATGTTATCGGTCAGTAAGATTTCTGATCTTATGCTCACCAGAGCTGCATTTATTTGATCTAAAATACTGTAAAAACTTATTTGAAATATTATTGCATTTTAAAATAACAGTTTTCTATTGTAATATATTTTAAAATATCATTTATTCCTGTGATGCAAAGCAGAATTTTCAGCATTTCCATTCATGCATTTAGCAGACTGCTTTTATCCAAAGTGCATTCAGGTTATGCATGTATTGTCAGTATGTGTGTTCCCTGGGAATTGCAAACGCAATGCTCTACCACTGAGCCACAGGAACAAAAAAGGAACATGACAGCTGTCATTACGTCAGTCTTCTGCGTCACATGATCCTTCAGAAATCATTCTAATATGCTGAACCTAATTCTAAGATGCAGAAAGAAATGATAAAAGTTAAACAGTCGTGCTAGTTAATATTTGGTCAGGATTGGTCATATTGTTGTCACTATTCATCGGCTTTCTGAGTAATATTAAAGACAGACAGTAGAAGTCGAGCAAATTAATGCTGTGCATGTCATTTTTAAAAATCTAAAATAATGTAAGTTCAAGTTATTGTAATTCTAGTTTCAGAATAAAAAAGACGATTTAAAGCAGATGATGTCAAGTTCATCGGCCCTGAAATCCAAGAGTGTTAAAGAAAACAAGCAGATGTTTATTTCTCTATTTGTGCTTTTAAAATAATAAAAATTTAATTGAATTTGTTGAAGGAAATTCTGAAGAAGAATAAAATACATTTCAATACATTGCTGCCTTACAAGCATAAGTGTTGCTTGTATATTTCCACTGGTATTGCTTTGATACAATATTTTTGTCTGCAAAGTATCCACATATGGTAAACAGTTTTTATTATTGGGGATGTTTACCCATAATTCCCCTGTGGAGGGAAACCCCAGATTCCTGGCGTGAGGAGATGTTGTCAGGTGTGTGATGTGATCATTCAGCCAGCAGAACTTCTGCCACTAGCTTCTATCACTTTGCTGTGGTTAAATGTTCAGGCCTCCGGGCATTGCCAGAACATGACAGCAATGAATAAAACACTTCACAAACCAATCTGTGAAAGGAGGGGGGAAGGAATTAGCCCCGGGAACATTGAGCAACCTTCTCCCCACCTGTACTCTTTCTGCCAGAAGTTGTTATTAGTAATCACTTCTGGTATGTCTTCATGTTGCTTCAGTTCAAATTTATTTGCAATTCATCATAAGTGATCTTCAACTTTATGTCCATGCAATGACATTTTTTAATAAGTAATTGTAAGATTGTGTTTTCAGTTTTGGCTGTTTTAACTTTGTTAGCTCTGTTCTAAAACCAGTCTGTTGTCTACATAGGCAGGATTCTAACTGAAATGGAACCTTATAAGTGACCGGCAGCAACAAATTGCAATCGAATAGTTTCAGACTTTGATGCCAGCATGTTACAAAGCTAAAATCATGAGACTATAACGTATTGAAAGAAATATACAGTGCCATCCAAAAGTATTGGAACAATAAAGACAAAATTGCTCTGTTGGCTGTGGAGTCAAGACATTTACAATATGATTAAAAGATGAATATGAGACAAAACTACAGAATGTCACATTTTATTATTAGCTGTTTCAACACATACATGTTTTACCAGCTAAGAAGTTCAGCACTTTTAGAGTTCATCCCCCGATCTGATGTGAGCATAAGTATTGTGACCGTTCTTTCTAAGTGATCAGCTGTGTCCTGTTGCATTAATTATTCAGGTATTAAAAGCAGGGAATGTGTCGTATCTGTTTTATCCAGTGCTTCTGTATTCTGAATCTTGCATTCGATGAAGACACATTCAAACCAGGATAAAGACGAGGGAACTGACTTTGAGAGAAAAGCAAGTGATTTGGATGCTAAAAGAAAAGAGAAAGTCAATTAGAGCTCAAGCATAAACAAAGGCATGGTGAAATCAAGAGTTTGGAAACCACCAGCAACCAACAACGACCTGATCGGCTGAGAAAACAACAGTAGTTGATGACAGACAAATCATAAAAGCTGTGAAAATGAACCCTAAAAGACGTGTCTGTAAAGCTGGGGTGATGCTCTGACAATCTGCTGTCCTCTGGAGACTTTGACACAGAATTACAGACGCTACAGCAAGATGCAAACCTCTGACCAGCACCAAAGATTGAACGGCAAGATTAGAGTTTGCAAAAAACCCTCAAAGATGAGTCAGAAGAGTTTTGGAACTGTGTTTATGGACCGATGAGACCAAGATGAACCTTTATTTAAGTGATGGGAAAGCAAAAGTGTGGAGAAAAAAGGGAACTGCAAATAATCCTAAGCATACAGCCTCATCTGTGAAGCATGGTGGAGGTGTTGTCATGGTATGGGCATGCATGGCTGTCTCTGGAACAGGCTTTCTCATCTTTACTGATGACTTAATGTATGATGACAGTAGCAGAATTAATTTGGAAGGGTACAAAACCATCTTGCCTACCAATATTAACAAAATTTTAATTTTTATTAAAAAGCTTTTAATATTTTATACCTGACTTATGTTCAACTGTCTCAATACGTATTCTCACATCAATGAGTGGGATGAACTCTAAAAGTGCTGTTCTTTTTATTTGGTAAAACATGTATTTGTTGAAACGGCTGATAATAAAATGTGCCATTCTGTAGTTTTGTCTCATATTCATCTTTTAATCATATTTTCAAATGTCTTGACTCCACAGCCAACAGAGCAATTTTGTCTTTACTGTTCCAATACTTATAGAGGGGACTGTATCTTTATAATCCTCTGTAATCTTGGTTCACTTAGCGTATTGCAATGCATTCTGGGAGTGTTCTGTTCGTTAAGGATATATTTGATGTGAGTTCGATCAAAATTAGGGATCAGCATAATGTCGATGCCTAGCATTGCAGCCTTCACGTCAAGAGCATGACTATGATTAGTGTAAAGTGCTGTTTATGTAGACAGCAAACCTGGTTTTGGAACAGGGCTTTTGGCATTTGTCGTCTCCGTTTCACCAATGATCTCATCACAGACTTAGTGACCTTCTGTTGTGGTTGGTCATCCTATTTTTGGTTGTAGAGAGTTTTAATATACCTGCCCAACTCTGCACCATTAAGTCACAGAAGCCAGACAGAGATATTGCCAAAACTTGCCCAAGTGTTTGTTTATTTGAGAGAAAGTACGTGGAAATGTGTTTCTACACTGTCTGTCCTACAGCGATGCCAAGCTCAAAGAGCCAGCTCCTCAACAAGGTGATGCAATGTCATGCTCAGTCATCCTCTATATAAAAATAAGAGAAACTGCTGTTATCAGTTCATAGTCAGACTTTTTGACAAACAGCATATAAGTATCTTCATCCACATTTCAGCTTGTATGTTCAACTTTGACTGGAACAGACTTTGAGCACACACATAAAGTGAAGTCTATTACATTTGACTTGCGTTTAGCAGAACCTTGTTGTACAATTTAGTATTAATAATCTATTAATTATTATTTGGATTGAATAATTTCTGATCACACAGACAGTTTAGGAAACAAAGCGGAGCATGCTGTTCAGTTTGTGCAAATCTTAATGGTCGACCAAATCCCAATAAAAATTTCCATTGGCTTTTGCATTATTGCAGAAAATAAGTGACCATCAAAAGTTAATGATTCTACTTTTTTTTTATCACGATACTCTTCGCAAATGAACATGACTTTGATTTGGCCAAAATACAATTGTTAGAAGTAAAAAGCTAAATGCAGGCTATAAATGAACTACATCAAGATCACTTCTATAATTCACTTCAAGATCACTTCTATACCACAAAACCTCCAACAACTCTTTAAATATTTATTTAAAAAGCATTTTATAGACACAGTGAGTTTATAATTAAACTGTGCAGCTATTGATGAGTTTACCTTTTGCTGTGTGATGCAATTAATTTCCACAACAAGCACTGTAGTGCACTCCCATTTAGCCATTTCATAAAATATCTTGAACTTGTGTTCAAACCTTATTTCGTTTCTGGGTTTTGGCTTACGAAAATATGTCATCCCTGCAGCACTCTTTTGGTTTAGCCTTGCAAATTCAATTTGGTGTCCTGAATCCCCAAAAATCTCTGGTCTTACTCTCAAAAGTTGCACACAGTCAGCCAATCAGATTAGATCTCGCTAGATTGAGAAGTTTAGATGGTCAGTGAACAGACTGTGGGTGGTCCGTGGCGTGCCGCCTGCAGCTGAGACTATTCAGTACAGCCCAATATTAACTTTAATCTACCAATCAA
>QVTF01020907.1:0-68460 GCA_003573665.1 Oxygymnocypris stewartii | reverse complement strand
AGTGCCAGTGAGCTGCAGTGATCCTACGCTTGTGACTGTTCAAAGTTTCCCCGGTTGCCCCTAGCAACAGCAAATCCCGTCGCGAGTATTTCGCGTGTTTTTCTCTTTCGATAGACTACGTTTGAGAATGTAATTCAGCATTTTAAAAATCGACTCACATGTATAACACGTCCTGTTGATCTAGATATGTCTGTGTTGTGTGTTTTCCCCTCAGGTTAAGCAGATATTGAGCTGGAAAAGCAGGTGTAGTGCTCGAGTTTTACCGGTAGATGTCGCCACGAGTCCTCTTTGGTTTATACTGGTTTGAAAGGCGCAGACTTGTTTTACACATTTACATTACATTGATCAGACGATTAAAGACTTAAGAATCGATTTGATTAATGTTAAACTATAATCTACAGCTTGTAGCTCTGTAAAAAAACAAAAGGCTTAGGCTGGTTTAAAATGTTTTATTCAGTGGGAGCTCTTAAATTCTAAATTGAGGATCATGTTTAAAGTTTTGGACATAAAAGGTTCACTTTAACACACATCAAACTTTAGTTTTGGTCCAAAGGGTTCACGAGATCTTTGACTTGCCTGAGCGACTCCTTATAGAAACTCACTGACCTCAAGTAAACACACTTAAAACCTGCTCTGCATTATTTCACTCTTGGAAGACTTGGACTTGTGCTCAATTTTGACAATCAGACACAGTTTTGGGTTATTATCAATAATAATAATACTAATAATTGCTAAAATACTAACTCGAGCGTCCACACTTAGAAGCTTGTGGTTTCACAACCGAATCAAGTCAGAGTCAAGTTCTCATTATTGTAATACAGAGAAGCACAAATTAAAAAGATAACTTGTTCCAATTAATTAAATCAAATTAAATTAGTTAAAAGAGGGGCTATTTAATTTATGTCCGCTGCCAGTAGTGGCTGGGAGCGGTGTTTTGGAACATAGTAGTTGGTTTCTTGCTGGTTTAAGCTGATCATTAACTGTTTAAGCTGGTGCTGATCACCAGTCTGACCGCCTTAAACTGGTATGACAATGATGTACACTTTGCTGACACAATATTTCTCAAAATCGAGTAGTCAAGGCTGTCATTAGATTAGAAAATGAATAGGCTGAATGACCATGAATTGTTCAATCAAACACAAGTTTAAATTGGAAACTTCAACAAGCAGACTGCAGTGCTTTACTGATGAAGACGTGGTGAGCTGGTTCTGATGTTGTTAAAACACAATGATGAACATTTGTACTTTTTTTTCTTCTCCAAATTAGGAGAATAAAACAGATTATTGTAGTAAATTACTATTGAAGTCTTTCAGTACTTTACATTTTCTCCTTTAAATCACATTTAATACTTGCCGTTTCTTTGTAATTCTTTGTAAAATGTACTATAGACATTTTTGAGTGAAAATTGTGAATGTTTTAAATGTTTCAGATTTCTATAGTAAATCCTACACCATATGTGACCCTCTCTGTGAAACCCAGGCTAAAGTCTCAAAATCGAATTATCAGATAACAGGCATCAAAGTTTGATTTCTTACATTAATTTAACTATAATTTCAATTTTTGACATGACCTTACTCAGTCAATATTAAAGATATACAGGGAAACATTTCTTTACCACATGAAGGATGATTTTTTTGTTGTTGTAGAAAACAGCACATGCACACGCACATGCACACACACACGCACGCACGCCACGCGCACACACACATATATATATATATAACACCAGTGATTTGTAAATATTTCACATACTGTGACTGTTGCACCATGCCCACAATATGCAGGCTAGTCAATGAGCTCAACAGGTTCCTGGGAGCCAGATAAGGATTTGATCCTGTGGGTCGAGCCGAGGGGGGAGCGTCATGTGCACGCCCATTTTCATCAGCCCAGGACAAGTAAGAGCCACTTCACCGCATCTCAGTCCCAAGAGCTTCATGAGGGGCTGGACACAGCACCCGGGACCGTGCGTCACCATGCACCTCCGACTTCTGCTCATTATAACTGTATGCCTGCTTCATTGCGATTGTCAAGGTACGTTGCGACTTTTGTTATTAACTTGTTTCGTATCATATTTGTTTTAGAAACGGTCCCTTTAGTGCGTATAATGGACTTTTTTCTAACAATAGACATAACGGGCAAGTATCTCTGCATAATATCACAATTATTCTGATTTAATTGACCTACATAACTGGGGAAAAGTGCAGTTGGATTCTCCGAGTTTGATAAAAATAAACAATTGCTCATTTATTCGGCGAATAACGCCATTGTTATTTATACATGCTAGAACTAGAATGAACGGATTTTCACTCAAAAGAAAACGGGATCTTGAAAATAAAACAAAACAGGTGTGCATTTGTTTAAGAAAATAGTTCTGAGGTAAATATCATACACATTGTTGCTGCGGCGCACAAAGCCTCCCTCAGACAGATTTGAGGTCCTCGGAGAACTTTTGCATGGGCTTTGGCGTTGCTAGGTAACAGAGACGAGCATGTGACTCGAAGACAATCTCTAGCAGACCCCGCGCTGCTGGTACAAAGCTAATTCAACACGTTTCTGTGCTCGGGCCTAAAAGACTTAACCAGTCTGCTGTGGAGGGGAGCTAGAGTTTTTTAACCGGTTAGTCGGTTGACAGCAACAGGTTGCTCTGTGTGGTTGCATGGCTAGAGCTTCTCGAAATGTAATCTGCTTTCTTTTTGCCCAACCCTTAGTATGTAAGCTTCTTATGTGAACCAAGCAACTAATTACTCTGCAGCTGCCGCTCAAGACGACCATTGCTGCTCATGACACACTCTGTTGACCTAGAGGAAATTAGCTGTGGTTGTCTTTATTGAGATGAAATCATTGCAGATTGTTTGTTTATAGGGAGAATTGGGATGGTTGCATTAAACAAAAGCAGTGTACTGACCATTGCGACCTTGAGGGGTCAAAATCACATCATCTCAGTCTTTTGAGATTTCGTGCTGCTATGTTTGCATCAGGTTTAAGTTTGTGGCCCTAGCAGTGATTGATCTCCTCAGGAATGAGTTCCTGTAATCCAGCTTTATTCAGCATGTGTTTTCGGAGGAAATGACCAAGAGGGTCTTGATGGAGGGGGGACAGGTTACTTTCTCTAATCCGCTGAGCTTCACTTCCTGTTGTTTCCTCAAGCTCTCAGTTTCAGACCTGAGGGTCAAAGGTCTTTAAAGGTAGTTATTTGTTATCTTGTTTAGCATGCTTTTTTAATTTAAACTTTGGCTTTAATAAAAAATAACCCTGAGCTGGCACAATCTAAACAGTTTTGACACCTCGTTTCATGGTGTTTATTAACCAACTTGTGAAACCGTCCCATATAAATTAATATTTACAGCCAGTAGCGTGTTACTCATTGCCTGCAAAAGTGATGAATATGCTGATTTATAACTTGTTGTCATTTTTTTCACTTTCATTAGTCACGTATTAGCTGTCTTTGGATTGTAATGATTAGAAGGACACTTTCACTCAGTGTCACATTCACCTGTGGCATTTTTTATTATGTGCAGCCATGGGTGCAGACAATACCGTGAAGATCAGCGAACGATGATATCTCATTCAGTAGGCTCAATCAGATGATCTGTAACCGGATTTACATGCACGAAATCAAGAGAGGACATCAGTTTGATGCTGGACAGAGGATCTGATCTGAACCTGGCTGTCAGCAAACTTTAAAGTTCATAACTTAAACACTTGCATTTGACTGCTTTAAAACTGTAAGCATCTGTGGAAGCCCAACATGGTTTCATAATCATCGTATCCCAAGCCTCCATAGAGAAATCAAAGATCTTTATTATCAATAATGTCTTTAAACGCTTTCAAACTATTTATATGTTCTATATATATATATATATTTAATAATTTTGCATATTTATGTTGTTGCAAAATATAAACAATTTATTTACGACAATACATTTTAAGTTGGATCCAGCTTTATCTGCTCACTCGTATAAAGCAGTATATACTACATAACAAATCTAAACTTTATATTGTCGCAAAATGTAACTATTATTGCAAAGTTATTCAAGTATATCCAACTTTGCCTGCATACACTTACATAAATCAATATATACTATATTGCTCAACTCAATAACTCATTGCCACAGAATGCAAACTATATAATCGCCCAGAAATATATTTAAAGTTGTCTATATAACGTGCATCCAATTTCATCCGAATCATGGAGCAAACTCGTAAGCATAGAAATATTAGACATATAGCAAAGGTATACAGGAAATCTCAATTTAATTGCTTATATTGTCGCACAATCTAACTATATTACCATCCAGCTCTAATCTTCTACTAAATGAGACTATAAGACATGAAGATTTATCATCATAAAACTTTGAAACAAGGCTTATAACTCTTTATAGAAGAATACTTTGAAATCCTTATGGAGCCAATGAATATGAAAATTACTTAAAGAACCAAGGCTGCTTAAAAAGTGGGCAGTAACTGTTGGCACTCGTGCCGTCTTGAAACAGATTTAGGTTTGTCAGAGAACGAAGTAGCACTTTTGTACTCGTAGAGCAACTCAAGAGTCTCTCGGCTCCAAAGATTCTTCTTGTCTTATGTATCTTTTTAAAAGGTTACAGCTATGAGTGAGAAAATGTGCCTGCTAAGTAGCACGGCTTTCAGATTGTCATTGTTTATTGTTCTAGAAAGTATTGCACGTCCGCTTGACGCGTGTTTGGTGTTCATTCTTCTGTGTAGGTTATTATAAATATGTGTGAACAAGCTAAACAGTAATGACGTCTGCATTTCGAACCAACCAACCATACCGAAATCCCATTTTTCCCGTTCTGCACGTGCTCCTTAAACCTCACACATGCTTCTGGGCCTTTCAGGGCTGCTGTATCAGACACAGGAACAGAAGTTAACACAGTTGGCACTAATGAAGACTTCTAATCCTCTCAGTGTAAACAGCACCCTCACTGGCCGTATTAGTCGCTGCCGCCGAGAGGCCTGTGTGATGGGGTTCATGTTTGATGACATTGGATGGAGGGAGTGTGTGCTGTAAATCATTGTATCTTAAAAGCGACCAGAAATGAACAACCTGTGGTCCATTTCTCACCGTCATGTCATTCCAAACCAGTATAAATCTCTTACTTCTGTGAACACAAAATATGTTTTTAAAAATGTCTCAATGTTTTTGTTAGTCAATGTGAATGTCAATGGGGTTCAATGTTGTTTTTAAAAAACATTTTCATTTTACATTTATTCAGTTACCAGACGCTTTTATCCAAAGCAACTTACAATTGAGGAATACAATAAGCAATACATTATAAAGAGGTAAACAGACACAGGAAGTGCTTGTTATACAAAGTTCTAGGCATTGTTCAGAGCAAATAGTAGCCAGACAGGGAGATGTTTAAGGGAAAGAGAGCGAAGTTAAGGAAAGAGAGCAAAGTTTTTTTTTAAGATGAAGTCAAGTGATGACGGAAGAGATGAGTTTTAAGTTGTTGCTTGAAAATTGTCAGGGACTCAGCATTCCCGATGGGGGGGAGTTCATTCCACCAGCCAGGAACGGTGAATGAAAACGTTCTGGAAAGTGATTTTGTGCCTCTCTGTGATGACAGCACGAGGCGACGCTCGCTCGCAGATCTCAGACGTCTGGAGGGGATGTAGATTGTTATAAGTGAGTGGAAGTAGGGGGGTGCTGAGCCTGTGATTGACTTTCAAAATAACTTATTTTATGGTTTAACAACATGAAGGCGAGTAAATGATTATGTATTTTCATTTTATTCCTTTACTGGATTACATTTTCTGGGTAACACTGGGTAAATTGTTAAATAGTTTATTCTTTAACATTAGTTAATGCTTTAAAAACTATAAACTAAAGTCAGTGCTATTTTAGTATCATTGAAATACTGATATAGTGATTGTTAATATTTTTAATTTAATTTTAACATTTTATCTTAATATTTTGTTTTATTTTACGTTTAGTTATTTTTTGTTTGTTTGTTTATTATATTTTTGAACATGTTTATATGGCTTTTATTAAGTTTTAGTTTATAGTTATTTATTTAATTACTTCAACTAAACAAAAATGAGAAATGTTGCCTTGGCACTTGGCCTTTATAATATTTTAATTTAATTCATGTTTACTTTATTTTAAGTAATGACAATGTTTTTTTTTACCGTTTTAATTTTAATTAACTTTAATATCTCTGGCTAAATTAACAGCATTTTTACTGCATTTATTAATCTAGGTTAATGTTAATTATTTCTGCATACTAATGCATTTTATGAATTAGCAATGAATATTATATTTATACATTCAAATGAGATAAATAAATTATATAAAAATTTCGTTTATTGTAAATTTTTACGCTGTTTATGATGTTTGCCTGTAGATTTTGGAACTGACGCATCTATTGGTGCTGATTATTCCAAAAAGTACAAATAATTTGGATGATATTTCGGTCTCACACATTACAAATTCGTTTTAAAGTTTCTAATGGCAGTCAACTTCACGGATCTGAATGGTTTAATAGGCTTCCCGACTCTATGTTTGCCTCCTTTCCACTCGTACCTTGGCATACCAGTGTGTATTTTCTCCATGACTCCGTTCAGGCCATGCGAGCCAAAGTCAGTTGTAAAGCAATTGACTGCATTCTGCGTCGTCCATTTCCATATGAAACGGCCTGCGGCACTCGGGTCCACGGTATGGGCGGCCAGCTCTGGCGCTGGGCTCTGCCAGCCATTCCTGCGCATGCATTCACTCCGGCTGCCCCCCAAAACAAGGCGGCATTGATGAAAGAAGCAGCACCTCTCCCATGGCCCCCGCGGGACTGGACAGAGATGTTTTGGGGGGCTTGCTAGTGGCTGGCAAGTGCCTTTAGTTTTTTTAAAGGCAAAGAGGGATGCAGAATGGAGGAGGATGGGCCTCTTTTCGGCTTTCTTTCTCGCAGGAAGCTCTACTGTATTCCCCCATTCTGTTATCCGTCTCCATCGGGCCTTTTGGTGTGCTGACACTTTCAGTTATGGGGCTGCAGTCCCGCCAGCCTGGCCATTGTGCCATTGTGCTCTCACAGTGGGGTCTAAGCCTTTGGGAGGCTTCATTCTAATGAAAATTCCTCTACCGCACTCTCTTTGTGGCCTGACGTTGGCGCGTCCTTGTTTTTCCCCTCAGAGAGTTTCGGGGATTCTTGCCTGCTGAGGGTTTAAGTTGGCTAATTAGAAAAGACATGCTCCGAGAGGAGACAAGGACTGAGGGGGGCAAAAAAGGAAACAGCGAACGGAACAAAACAGGGTAAGCAAAGACATAAATGAAGGAAGGAAAACAAGCACAGACCTCAGCAACAGGAGGATGGCATTTGCATAATACAAGCCGCTGTCCTGACAATGGCCCACTGGGACAATCGCATAACTGTTGTCATTCGCGCAATCTTAGTTAAGACGTCCAAATAAAACCCTTTTAAAGACACCCCAGGAAATGCCGGGGCTAAATGCTTGGTTTTGCTGAGTGCAGGAACAGGATAGGCCCGCCGCTGTTCACTTTACCTGTAGCTTTTCCCAGTTGCTGATACCGTCAGGAAACACTGGCTTTATTTCCCAGGCTCTCGGCGGATAGCTTTCGGCTCTTGGCAACGACTGATAGGTTGTGTAGATGACTCGTACTGTTAAACTGAGAGCAAACTATTCATTTGCAAGTGAAAATCTGTGATATTTTAATGTTAATAATAATATATATAATAATAATAATAATATTTTTTGTTGCTTAAACTTAATTTTAGTTCAAATTTTTGTAATTTTGTTGTGGGGTTTTATCATTTTTATAAAAAAAATTCCCCCTTAAATATGTCTGTTATATATATTTTAATTCATTTTAATTTCAGCTTTAGTTTAATCATTTTAGTACTTCAACTTAATAAAAATGAGGAGTAAAAAATAAATGAAAATATATAAAAATGTCAAAAAAGTGTCAAAAATGAATACAATTTAAGAAATAAAATAAAATAATACAAATGAGTAAAAACATGTTTTAAAATATTTTTATAAAGTATTTTAGTTCCATCAACATTTATTCCAAGTAGCATTTTTATGTCTGTCTTGTTTTTATTAATTTTTATTTCACTTTTATTTTTAGTTATTTTAATACTTCAACATAAACTAAATGAAATTAGTATGTAAATAAATATTATAATAAACAAATTTAATAATTAGAACATTAATGAATATATTTTTCATTTTTGTTATGTTTATTTCAAGTAATTCATTGTAATTTATTAATCTGTTTAGTTCTTATTCGTTTTTATTACAGATTTAATTTGAGTTATTTTAGTGCTGTAACTTAAATGAATAGGAATGGAAAGAAAATAAGTAATAAAAATGAATCAAAATAATAAAAAATGTATTTAAAAGTTTTAGTATTTTATTTTATTTCAGTCAACATTTATTTCAAGTAACACAAATGTCTATTTTGTGGTTTTAGTTTTAGTCAAGGAGAACAACCCTGGTGAAAATCAAATCAGGTATAATATATATATATATATATAATATAATATATATATATATAATATATATATATCATTCTTGTTCGCTCATATTCTGTCAGCGCGTGTGGAGACGGTCGATGGCTGATGTTTAAAATTCTAGTTCTTGCGAGCGGGTGTCAGTAATAGCGTCTCACCTCCCAGATCCTGTATATGTCAATTGTCTACCTGTGCATTACAGACGCTGCTGAAACCTCCGGGATCATGTCCTACCAACAAAGGCTTCCTTTGAGCGAGTAGAGCAGCAATTTTATCATTAGTAAACTGAGCAGGAAAAAGGCTCGTTTCCCAATTGGCTGCCGAAGGAGTTAAAAAGGAAGCCCATTTGGCTGGCATGCTTTAAAAGCGTTTGCTGTGGTGTTTGGTCTAGACCTCTCGCTATGAGGAGGCCCTCGCTGAGCTTTTAGCGCCGCGGCTCAAGCTCAAACCCCCGTGGCCCTCTGGCAGAGGACGAAATCCATTATTAAAGAGCACATCACGGGGAACGAGGCTGATAAACTTCTGACTCATGCATAATAAATGCTCTGCTAATACACTGTTTGTTTTGCAATGGCACAGAACCAACATGCTGTCCACTATGATATGTTTAAATTAATATTGAAGAGCCAATTATGACAGGATTGAGAGTAGTAATATTTTACAAACTATTGTTTCTGCTACTGAATAAAAAATACAAAAACTTTTTATCTCACAATTCTGTTTTCTTATAAATAGAGATATAAGCTCGCAATTGCTTGATATAAAGTTGCAATTGTGAGAGAAGTCATCAGAATTGTGAGAAAAAAGTCAAAGTAAAACTTTTTTACAAAAAGTCAAAATTGCGAGATATAAACTGCAGTAGTGAGAAATAAAATCAGAATTGTGAGTTTATATTACGCAATTCTGCAAAAAAAGTTCAAATTTATATCATGCAATTGATATTTTATAACAAGCAACTACGAGTTATAAAGTCAGAATAGTGAGATATAAACTCACAATTCTTAGAATTGTATTTCTTTTTCTCAGAATTGCACTTTTTAACTCAAAATTGACAATTTATATCTCACAGTTATAAGAAAAGAAGTCAGAATCGCGAGATATACATTTTTAATTGTGAGGAATAAAACGGGCTTCCATACAGAAGGAAGCATATTAAAGGAACACTTCACTGCATGCCTGGAAAACAAAAAAAGAATTTGAATATTTATCTTTTTTGGAGCCTTACAGTCATTATTACAATAAACTGTTGTTGTATGGCATGTGTGAACTGTTCCTTTAAATCTTGCTAAAATGCTTCCAGCCTGCCATGTCTCACAACAAGAGGGAGTTGTTCCTCCATCCATTTAGAGATTACTTTATTGCACTGTAGACTCATTTTTTGTCAGTCGGATGTCTAAACATATTGCCTCAGATTTTCAGCAAGGTTTCTGGTCGGCTTAATGTCAATGATGACCTCAGTTCTCAGTTTCTTATTGGCAGGCGTCACATGAGTTTTCCTAAAAGACAGCAGGTCAGAAAAGATTCCTGTTTCATCCAAAGCCACGCTTAGTGAAAAATGAAAAAGTGCTTGCTAGTACATTATCATTTACTGAAACATTACACAGTAAACTGACATCACTTATGTTAGTCAGTCAAATACAAATAATAATAAATGTCATGAACGATAAATGACAATTAAAATTAAAGTAAAAAATATCCATGAACATTTATAATAACAAATCAAAAAAATATCATTAAGTGCACTTTTTTTAAAAGATATTTTTAGATAACATTTTATTATACTTCGATATAAGGTGTTTTCTAACTTTTTTTGAGAAAACCAATCAATCCGATCTCATGAAAATGTGTATAAATAATAGGCCAAATAAAAACTAAAATTGATACACAAAAATGGACTTATATATGCTACGTGATGGGTAGTATTAGGGTTGTGGGATAGATGCGTGTCATATGCACGTGAAAATTGCGTATCATATGAATACCAATGTCCATTTTTGCATATTAATACCGTATCGAGTTTTCGTTTTTATTTGGCGTACTATTTATACATATTTTCATGAGACCGTTGCTAAACACTTGATAGAAAGTTTTGGGTGGTTGTTAGGGTGTTGCTATGCACTTGATAGAAAGTTTTGAGTGGTTGTTAGGGTGTTGCTATTCAACAGGTAGAATGTTTTGGGTGGTTGCCACTGTTATGGTATGCAAATGGCAGGGTGTTCTGGATGGTTTCTAGGGTGTTGCTATGCTTGATTAGTAACCCGAGTTCAAAGTAACCACACATCTAATATCTGTGATATTCTGGTCTCTGTTTCAATGTGAGTCTAGATTTTAGATAGTCCACCAGGTGAGGGATCACTCAAGCAGTGCAAACAGTGTTTGTTCAAATTCCTAACCTCAAATCTGACTATACCGGCTTTCAGAGAGCATGCACAATTAGATACGATGGATTTGTTTTACAAAAGAATTATGCATGAGGTTATTCAGGAACATTTTATTGGTTATATTTGAACAATTTAATAATTATAGAGCCTTCAAGTTTAAGTTCCGGTAACTTTTGAGTTTGAATTTTTACTTTTGCTGCAGCTTCTTTTGAGAAGTTCACATACATTTGACCATGGACTGTCTGTCTTTCTGTGTGTGTGTGTGTGTGTGTGTGTTTGGGTAAGTGGTGATAAGACATACTTGCTCACCCCCTCTCCAACCCTCCTGCCCTTCACCACGTCATTCCACCTTGCATCTCCCTTTGCTTTTGGAATTTGGGTGTAAGGGCTACGGTACCACCCGGTACCAATATTTATCCTAATTACATTTCTGACAAGGAACAGCACGCACCATTCATCAGTGTCAGTGTGAGACCATCAGAATCCCCTGACGGAGAGCTCCTCCGCTGAGCTATGCTGATGGTGTCGATATGTCCCGGAGGGGTGGTACGTTATCTCCTCAGATGTCACTCACTGGGGAGATCAAAAGGAAGGAGAGTTAGGGCTGTAGAAGTGCTTGCTCACAGACTGGCACGCTTGGCTCCGCTGGCCGTTAGTTCAGTTGTACAGATGCTTCATCAGTGGAACCATCACATGCACACTTAAAGATGTGTGAGCGCACTGCTTTCCAGAAGTGAAATGGGTGCTGCTTTGATTTGATTGATTTCACTGCAAACATCGGTTTTAGTATTTATGTCCCGATTTTCAGTACAAATATCTACACATCCTTAAAGCGAAATATATTTACTTGACATGCAAAATTGTTTAACATAATACCATTTGTTTATAGAGAACATAAGTTTATTTAAGACTATATCTGAACCCATTGGGCTTATTTTTTCGCTAAATGTAGCTTGTTTTATCTTATGCAATTATGCTTCTATTCACTGTAAAAAAAAATCATAGTTAAAGGGTTACTCCACCCCAAAATTAAAATTAGTGAAAAAATAAGCCTTTCAATTTATGCCTTTAAATTCATAGTTAACTAAAACAAAGATTATTGTACGTTTTTGAAGAAAATAATATTTAAGTCTTTCCATTCCAAAATGTCACATTTCATCGCTTATGTATTGTTTATTATTTTTTATTATCTGTATTTAACATAATTGATCATGTTTTACAGTAGATGCTGTTTATTAGTAATTATTTGTGAAACTTACTAACCATTTTTTGAGAAAATTGTTTCTACACTTTTGTTAAGTGTAGCAATTTTGTTTTGTTTTAAGGAAAATTAGATAGCATTTCTGGAAAACGAAACAAAATGAGTATCATAAATAGTCTGGAAAATAAGATGTAATGAGCATCAAGAAATGTTTTTTTGGCACGTCTTGGAAAGTCATTTTCAGCTCCTTTTTAATGACTTATTTTTACGTCTTTCTGTCTCAGTAAATACAGAAATTGACTGAAAAACTGATTGTTTAATCGGAACAGTCTCCAATGTATTTATCTTTCAGAGTTTCATTTATTGCACATACATTTTTTAACTGTTATGCAAAACAGGTTTTTCAATAAAAATGTACAAAATAAACAATATGAGATACAGTAGTTTAGGCAAAGTAGATACATTTTTGACAAGGGTGCATCTAAGATAATCCCACGGATCTGCAACATTGATCATTTATATTGCACGAATGCATCTAGAATGGTCAAGAGGTCTTTAGATCGGTTGTGCTTTGTCCATGTCGAGGAGATCTTTGAACCTTGTGTAGTAACTCCTGCAATGTTTACATTACTTCTTATTACATTACATTATCTGGATGTGTCAAACCCATCATGGTCAGGTTTTATGATGTGTGGGAGTTAGATCTGTGGTTGCTATCTTGTAGTCAGCATTGAGTAAGCTCGTAGGCCTGCATGATGGATGTAGTTTCTCTCCTTTTTTAAAAGCTAATGGATGCAAAGGTTTGAGGCATCTGTCATTTAGAGCTGGCACAATCATAGGTCAAAGCTCAGGTAAGAATGTTACATAGAGTTAATGTGGGAAATAATGCTGTTCTAAATCAAAAAATCATGTTTTATTTAGAGCAGATCATCAGAATATTTTGTACCTTTGTATATCTTTGTAGCTTATTTAGGGCCGTGAGATTTCCGTGATGTAAAAAATGCAGACAGAATCGCGAATCCAGTCATAAAAATGGAATTTACTGTATAATGTGGAATTTCACGGAGTTTGTCAGATTTTGGATGAACAAATCAAAAGTAGGTATGAATCCTGCATGTTCTGTGTGTCTCTGTGTGAATGAATCAAGGCCGTACAATTTAAATGGGATGCAAGGGACATGCCCCAACCAATTTCAGCAACTAATAAATTGTCCCTTGCAATAATTTTGATCAAACCATTAGGCTAAATCTGTTTATGTAACCACTGTTGTTGTAATATCAGTGGTATGAGATGACTGGATGCTTTCAACTGATTTCTATTGAACAGTCACCAACTGAGCTGCAGTGGACACACTATTTAAAATATTAAAATATAGTGAATTAAGCTACAAACTGGACATAATGCATAATGTTTGCATTGCAGCTCGTCATATTAATGGAGTGTTACCCTAGTTAGCAGTAATACGGTTACTTCACCCCAAAATGAACATTTTCCCCCATGTCGTTCCAAACTCGTAAAAGCTTCGATCGTCTTCGGAACACAATTTAAGATATTTGGGGTGAAAACGGGGAGGCTATCCCTTTAATGAATATGTTCGTAGATTTTTGTTGGATGTTATATTTGGAATTGAACATATAATATTGAAATTTTATTTGCAAATATCATACTTTTTTGCTTAATAAATCCAGCAAGCTAAGCCAGTAATGACAGTGTTGAAAAACGTAATCCAGAACAATTTAAATGGAATAAAAAAAAATTGAATTTGGGAAAAAAATTAACAGATTTTATAGGGCCCTACTTATTTACCCCTAAAGAGTGCATATTAGTACCTTAAACCTACATATTAGTAAATCAAAAGAGTGCACATTTGTATCTTTTTGACTGCATTTGTATCTTTGAACAGATCAGATGTGAACAGATGATCTGAATATAATGTCATGTTCTGTGTAGGTTCAGGTTGTGAGGGGGGGTCATTCCGCTGTGGGACAGGCCGTTGTATTCCAGCAAGCCAGAGGTGCGACGGAACAAACGACTGTTCGGATAACTCAGACGAAATCGGCTGCCGTACGTAACTCTTCCTCCACAGCATTAGCAGTAGCCATGTGTTCCCTCGGGAATTTCAAAGAGGTTTTTAGTAAAGGTGTTGACTTTAAAAATAACGTAGTTAGCATTTCTAACATCACTTTTTTACATAAAGGTCTTGTTTTTATACAATATTTTGGGTTTTAAAACATAAGTTTCTTACCAGTTTTAGGGCTGTTTTCACATATTCATACTAGCCTATGTATTCAAGAAATGAAATCAATTCCTGTGTAAATCTCACTAGCTTTCTATGGACAGCAAGTCATGGCTGTGTCAAAATCAAAAGAGTTTTAAGGGGTAAAAACCAGACTTGTCTTTTTGCAAATAAACTCTTCATATATACTTCAGAAAAAGTATTGGTTATATGCTATTTCAAACACATTTGGACCAATAAATAAATAAAATATTTCAAAAGATCATGTGGCATGTTTATTTCACGTTTTGAAAGAAAAACGCAGGTTAGTGCAGGCTATCTCAAATCTGCTCTTGGTTAACGATGCTTTCTCGTTACGCTCCTTCAGCCCAGCCCACCTGTGAGAGCGCTCAGTTCCAGTGCTTGAGTGACGGCGAGTGCATTCCTCAGCACTGGGTCTGCGATGATGAAGAGGATTGCGAGGATGGCTCTGATGAAAGGCAGCACTGCCGTGAGTACTCCTTATCTCCATCCGTCCGTCTCTCCCTCACTTTCTGCTTCCATTTCAATTTCGACTGTCCATCAGAGCTGAGAGCTCCATTGACTCCCAGTAATGTACGGGGATGTAATTTCCATCATGTAGGAGAAATGCGATATCTCAGATATGCAGGCTGAAAAACAAAAGGCAAAGCGTACATGTGTTGTAGGGAGAGCATGCCACTTTAGTGAAGATGAGGACCACCCAGCGCACTCACATTATAATCATGTGTCTTTGATCTTTGCTGGCAGCTGGCAGGACGTGCTCCAGTTCACAGTTCACCTGTACGAACGGGGCCTGCATCCCGGGAGGATACAGGTGCGACCGTGTACCTGACTGCCTAGACGGAGCAGATGAGAGAAACTGCCGTAAGTATGCTGTCGGTATGTGTGTGATGGGGTTAGAGCTGGACAAATACAGCTAATATGTATATATATATATATATATATATATATTACAGTTGTTTATGGATATTCAATGTACCATTCAAAAGTGTGGGGTTGCTGAGACTTTTTTTAAGTATCTTATGACCTCCAAGATTGCATTTATTGTTTTTGATAAAAAAACACATAAATTGTTTGGAATTATATTAATCATTTTCTATGTGATTATATTTTAAAATGTAATTTATTTGTAAATGTAATTTATTTATAAAATGTATATGTATTTTATGTCACATGATCCTTCAGAAATCAATCTAATATACTGATTTTGAAAACTGTTTTGCTGCTTAATATTTTTGTGGATACTGTATCATTTTCTTCAGGATTCTTTAATGGATAGATAGTTCAAACATACTAAAACTAAAAACATAAAAGAACATTTTCGTTTGAAACTAAATAAATGTAACTGAAAAAAGTGATTGATTTTATTTTATTCTTGATTATTTTATATCTTATTTTATATTTTACTTTATTTTAAATGTTAAGAAGCATTTCTCATTTTCATTTTCATTTTCATTTAACTTGATGTACGAAAATGAAACTGAAATATTTTTTTTTAAACTAAACAGATAGATTTTGAAAAACAATTAAAGCTAAACTTAAAGGGGTCATTGGATGCGACATGTTCTTTTACTTGTTTGAACATAAATGTGTGTTGGCAGTGTGTGTACACAACCACCCTGTAATGATAAAGATCCACCCAGTGTTTTTTATCTCGGAAAATCATTTCCCCTTTCTCATATCAAGCCAGATGCCTGTCTGTATGACGTCACACAGACCCAAGCCCCTCCCACGATTGTTGATTGACACTAGCATTTTACCTTAGACCCGCCCTGAGTGAGCTGAGAGCTGTCCGCCATTGTTTCACCGCCGGGGCAGATGTAGACAAGAACGTCTCAGATTGAGTGATTGAGGTTTTCTGTTGTTGGATGTAATAATGAACATAGCAGTCGTCATTTGCTCCCAACATCTGAGCCGCTGAAGACGAGGAGGATTACCTTTGTTTTTGAAGGGAATGCGTCCCCAACCTGTCTAAATGCGTTTATGTTCGCGTGAATTATTCATGATACAGCCTCACCTACAGAAGAAGTGAGTTATAAGGTTATTTTATGAATCTTTGCAAATCACCTTTCCTAATAATGTGCTAGTTAGCAAGTTTTTTACCATCCAGCCAGTTCCCGGTGGTTAAAGTCATGTCCTTGTTCCTTAAATATCATATTTCATGCGGAAATGCATTGGATTAAGGATGCAGAATGGTCACAATGTTGCATTGCATTTCATGAATTTAATGCTCTCATACTTGCACTAGTCAGTCGACATTTAAATATCATAAAGTGGATAAAAATCATAGCAATATATTGTGAATAAATTGCTCTATATAATGTGTGTGTGTGTGTGTTTCCTTCCCCTTGAAGGCTTCTTTGGCATTTTAATCAATTTGTAAGATTAAGAGTCTCGCTGATGGACAGAAATGGCCACAATATGCTTCTTGTTTGTCAGAGTTGATTGCAGATTCCTCTGTGGATTAGTGCGAGTGTCAGTTCATCACTGAGCTCTTATAACGCACTGCTTTACTCTAACAGACCTGCTATGCACTTAATGCTCATTTAGCTGCAGAAGTTTGTGTTTGTTTCCTCCATTCGCTTTATTCTGTGTCTTTGCTCGCACGTTAAGATCACTCGCTCGATGCCGTACCGCAGTGTAACGCTGTATCGTATGACAGAGTGATTATATTTAATTGAATGAGTGAGTGATGGACGTGCTCTCTTTCTCTTAGTCTACCCAGAGTGCTCGGAGCTGAGGTGTGCTAACGGGGCATGTTATAACAGGAGCCAGCGCTGTGACCAGGTGCTCAACTGCCGAGACGGCTCAGACGAGGCCAATTGCAGTGAGTGTATTTCCCTGGCAGGACACACACATTGACACAGTCATCTACTGGATGGCCTGGAAAACCTCTACGCTACTTCTACAATTCATTTTGAAGCTATAATGTTTAGTCATGGCTTTTTGTTTTCTTGATTACACTTTTAAAGTTTTTTATTGCGAATGATTCCTTCAAGAGCATTGAACATTCAAGGAGTCTTTCCATTGGGCAAAAGATCCTAAATAGTGTAAAAAAAACCTATATAAAAAATTTCTATAGATTTAAAAAAAATATTCTTTATACTAAGGAAAAAAAAATATTGTTTTAAGAACTGTTCACTAAAAACTTTCTTTGGGAAACCAAAAATGGTTATTCTATGGCATCACTTTGAAAACCTTTTTTAGTGTAGAGTAACATTTTACTCAAAAGAAAAAAGAAATATATATATATTTATTTTTTTCTTCAAATAACATAACAATATATGTTATATATATTCTAGTGGTGGGCATAGATTAATTTTTTTAATCTAGATTAATCTAGATTAATTTTGGAATTAATCTAGATTAATCTAGATTAAAATGGCTCATTTGAATTCTGCCGAAGGCATTCAGAATATGTGTGCTACCCAAATAATGACTAAAAGTAAGTCTTTGAGAACGGGTTTCTCAAGCCAGGTGGCGCATTAGACCAGGGGCTCATCTCCTGTTTCCAGAATGCATCACAAACTTTAATCTCTTCCCGTCCCAATCCCACGAAAAAACTGGAGGAAAATCCCGTTCCACTCCCGGAAGAATGACTCCCATTCCCTCCCACTCCCGTGTTGTTGTTTTTTTTAGGGGTTCTAAACGTAGTGCACGTAGTGCAGAATCCCTATTGTAATTTTTTTTGTTATTATATTGAACTGAAAGCCATCTTATGCACAGTGTTGCACAGATTAAATTTCATGTAAATCATCCATGCTAACACACACGTCTTCTATTTTTATTTTTTAGACATTTCACTCTCTATAGATATATTTTTCAAAGACGGAGTTTCTCGCTCAAGTTCACATGAGACCTAAAGCGCATTCTGTTTGCTTAAAAGCGCAACGTTTCGTTGTTATTCTGAGTGCACACAAATAAACGTAGAGTCTTTACAGATTCGAAAGATGTATTAGGCTACTTTTATCTGTATGACCAAGAATGACGGAGATTTTAAGAGCAAGTGAACGCACTGGAGCCTGTCCTGCAGCAAACGCGCTTCCACACAAACACTTCAATAGCGCACATTTCTCTAGGTTAACATCATATTGAGCGGCCATGTAAAGTTGCTACTACATACATCTTTCAGATGAAAAGCCATATTTGAGGTTGATGAATGATAGGTGAGCGTTTGGATGTCCTGCCCGATTGTATTACCACATAGACCAGCCGTTAACAATCTGTCCATCACGGACTGCGAGCCTCTAGTTCGAAGACTCGTTCTCGCCCCCTACAGTGCAATTCGGCTAGGTATACATCCGCGCTAAAATATCAGGGTGAAAGTCATCATAGCTTGCGTAGTATAGACCCAGCTCCCAACCCAACTTTGAGAATAGATTAACGGCGATATTTTTTTTATCGCCGATAAGAGTCTCGCGTTAACGCAGCACGTTAACGCCGATAACGGCCCACCACTAATATATATATATATATATATATATATATATATATATTATTTTTACATTTTTACTCATGCTTTTATGTTGTTCTGTTATTTAAAGTATTATTTATATGCTATTATAGTTCGTATTAATATTTTGAATTATTTATAATATAATATTTCGCTTTTATTTTCATATTTATTTATTCTTACATTCAATGTCATTATTTGTTGCTTTTTAAAATGTTACTTTTTTGTATTTACTTTTTTATCTAATATTTCTATTTAATTTTATTTCAGCTTTATTTCAATAAACAACTTGTTTTTAATATTTTAAGCTGTGTAATAACAATAATAATAAACGATAATAACCCTGATTCCGTGTAACACAAAATAAGATATCAGACAGAATGTTCAAGCTGCTCTTTTCCATTCAGTGAAAGTGGATGATGATTTATAAACACCATAGCTCACAAAACACCATAAAAGTACCGTAAAATTGTCAATACATGTATGTGACTTCATGCTATATTTCAAGTGTTATAAAGACATTTCATATTTTTTTGTGATTAAGAAAGCACATTTAATTGGTTGTTGACTGATTATCCCATTTGCACGATTCGTCCCAACATTGAAAACCAATGGCCTTTGCCATCAGTGATGTCAATCCTGGTGCAGTGTGAAATCAAAACAAGCACAAGTTATGATTGAGAGCCTTACATTTTGGTCTACATGTCACAAGAATCTTTTGCATTGCTTTATATTTGTAATATAGTAAACAAATTGAAAGAAAGAAAATAATAGAGTTGGAACAACATGAGGGTGAATTAATAACGACAAACTCATTTCTGGCATGACTATTCTATTCCTTATTATACTGTATTGAATGCTGAATTTTATTTTGATATTCATCCTTTCTGCACACTTTGGTGTGGTGAAAACACACCAAGTATAGTTTTCTTCAGCTTTATGTAACTTTTATGAAATTGTGTTGTGGATAGACATATCTCTTGTTTGTTTTCAGCCCAGCGGTGCAGCAGCGGTCAGTTTCAGTGCAGTCACGGCGAGTGTATTCCTCGCGGATACGTCTGCGATCACGATGATGATTGTGGAGACAGAAGTGATGAACAGAACTGCAGTATGTATATTTCATTTCACAGTTTCTCAAATCCAGCCGTAAAGGATGTTAAAAGGTGACATGAAGTAGTGTGAATGCTCACAGTAATGTATTCTCTACAGCCTACCCAACCTGCAGAGGAACGTACTTCACCTGTCCCAGCGGCCGCTGCATTCATCAGGTCTGGCTGTGTGATGGAGAGGATGACTGCGAGGACAATGCAGATGAGAGAGGCTGTGGTGCGTCCCTAAATATTTCGAATCATTGCAAGTTTTTCAGGTCATGAAAGTATCTTGACATGTTTTCTGTGGTGTGTTTAGATAATGTCCAGCGTGAGTGTTATCCGGGGGAATGGCCGTGTCCTTCTTCTAGTGTTTGCATCCCTCTGGACCATCTCTGTGATGGGACGGCACACTGTCCGGACGGAGAAGATGAAACCAACACCACGGCTGGACACAACTGCAGTCAGTCACTAAAGCTGATTTCTGCCAGTGTTGTTTTAGTATTATTCATTTACTTTTGTAGTATTAATTAATATTTTTAATTAGCTTTTTTTATGTTCAGTTTTATTTTGTGATTTCATTTTGTTATGTGCTTTTGTCATTTTTATTAGTCTCTTTTTTAAATATTTCGATATAGCTTTAGTTTATTTGATTTCAGTTTGAGTTTTTAGTCATTTGAATACTTCAACGTAAAACTTATTTTGTTTTAGTTAGTCACCTTTTTAAAGTTTTCTTTTTTTGATTTTTTCAGTTTACATTTTAGTTTAAATGTTAGTAATTTTATTATGTGCTTTTGTCATTTGTATTAGTTCCTTTAATATTACTATTTATTTTTATTGCAGATTAGTTTGTTATTTTCATTATTTTCATTTTATTTATTTAAATTATCATTAATAATTTAGGATTAATTAACAATTGCAATTAACAATTAACAAAATGTTTTTAGTTAGCTATTGTTACCATTTAAACATTTCAAATATTAATTTATTTCAGTAATTTTAATACTTAATATTTAAAATTTTGTAAGTTTTAGTTTTCAATGCAATATTTATAAATTATTTTACTTCAGCTTTATTTATTTTACTGTTAATGGATTTTTAGTACACTGAAAAATTTGTGTGTAAACAGATTGCTCTCAGAAATTGCTAGTAAATTTCACAAATGTGACCCTGAACCACAAAACCAGTCATAAGGTAAACATTTGGGAAATTGTGATTTATACATCATTTGAAAGCTGAATAAATAAGTTTTTAAAGTTGTCCAAATGAAGTTCTTAGCAATGCATATTACTGATCAAAAATTAAGTTTTGATATATTTACAGTAGGAAATGTACTAAATATCTTAATGGAACATGATCTTAATGTTTCATTATGATACTTAATATCCTAATGATTTTTGGCATGAAAGAAAAATCTATAATTTTGACCCATACAATGTATTTTTGGCTATTGCTACAAATATACACACGCTACTTATGACTGGTTTCATGCTCCAGGGTCACAAATAGTTAAAAAGAAAAGCAGGTAACACTTTGAAAAAATAAATAGTAAAAAGTACTCCAAGAATCTGTATTTAGAACTATGAAAAATATTATAGTTTCAGTTTTAGATAACAGTAACAACAGTTCTAGCCTAACACACTGTTAAAGACATTGCTGCTGTCTTAGTTTTTGGTCAGAATTCTGTGTTTGCTTTAAGGCTTTGTACATTTCCGGTTTCCTCTAAGGTTTTCCTAAAATTTTTGTGACAGGTATCTGGCGCTGTGCATCTCTGAGCTGTGAGTATCACTGTCACTCCTCTCCTAACGGAGGAACCTGCGCCTGTCCGCCGGGATACGTGGTCAGCAGAAACGACAGCCGCTCATGCATTGGTAAAACGTTTGATTGGTGATTACAAACAGATGCTCATATTCAGTCAAACCGGTGACTTGCATCAACTCTCCCTGTATTCTGTGCAGATTATAATGACTGTAGTCTGTGGGGCATGTGTGACCAGCTGTGTGAGGATCGGATCGGAAGCCATCGCTGCAGCTGTCGGGACGGTTACCTTCTGGAGCAGCACAAATACTGCCGCGCAAATCCCTCGTGTGAGTCCCTTCAGGCCTCTTATATGCCGTCTACAGTATATACAGTATATACTATACAGTGCTGTGACTGATTCACTTCAAGTTTATTTGTATAAAGCTTTTCATAATTCTTGTTTCAAAGCAGCTTCACAGAAAATTCATGTTTCAGTGTTACAGTCAAAAAGTATTCTGCCATCAGTCAGATATTAGTGTCAGAGTAACATCCATATGGCAGTGATATACAGCTGTAAAATAATAGACCGAAAGAGTATGTATGTACTCCAATTTCCAAAAAAGTTCTCCAATTTACATCATCAAATAATCATTTATTTTCCCACAGTATGGTTAGGAAACATCATGTATTCAGATTAAACCGACAAAATGAACATATTTTGCAGCTTGTAAGAGCAATTGTAGCCTATAGTTGTTTTAATGCAATTTGAATATAGCTAAAATCTAGTTATAAAATAAAATGTTGCTTACATTTTTGTTTTGGATTTTATAGTGCAAGCTAAATATTATAATTTATTCTGTGAGCATTTGAAATGTACATATTTGTCACCCAGTCCTAATATACTTACAGCTGTTATTTTTTTTATGATAAATCATATAACATTTTGTAATAGTTATTTTAAATAAATTTTACACAGAATAACAAGTATATTTGAATTGTATTTATTTTTACTTTTTTCTCATAAGTAATTTGTATTAAATATTTATTTAAAATATATATTTTTTCAAATGTTCTCAGTGTACTTTTATTCTCATAATAAATCTTCTTAAATTAAATTAGTTGTAGGCATTACAAATATTTATTTATTCAGTATTCTTTTTTCTTATATGAAATCAAATTACATTAAATAATATTTATAAAAAAATATATTTTACCAAGTTTAACAAGTATTTTAATATTTATTTTAAAATATTTTACACAGGTTTACACATTTTTAATTGTGTTTCCTTACTCAGTGTAAATTTCTGCCTTGAGAAATCATATTAAATTAATTATTTATTAAATATATTTTACACAACTAATTTTTTTACGGTTTTTTTTTTTTTTGCTGTTATATTTTCCTGCATGCTTTCTCATAAGTATCTTTGAGACGAATATTCCTGGTGTTAACTGTTATCTTATATGTCCATTAATCAGGCTTTCTGCAGCCCATCTCTCTTCAAGCGAATGCCTTTGTGTTATTAAGCTCCTGAAATGTCTGCCTCCCAACCATTTGTTTGGCAGGCCCTGGAAATGAATAATAAACGCTGGCACCACACAGCCAGTCCCAAACTCTCTCACATTAGTTATGTCTTGTCAAAAGTACATTATATTATGTGTGTTCTCCAAAGATGGTCAAACTGTATCCTTCATTTTGAAGCTCACCACATTAATTCACTTTGTTTGGCAATCTTCAGCTGGGGTTCCTTCGCTTATATTCTCCAACGGGAGAGACTTGCTGATCGCTGATGTCCACGGACACAGCGCTCAAACCCTGGTCGAGTCCCAGAACAGAGGAGTTGCTGTTGGTGTCGACTTCCATTACCAGCTGCAAAGAGTCTTTTGGACCGACACAATACAAAATAAGGTAAAATGGATGACAGACTAACAACAAGAGTCCATCTGAAGTTAAAGATAGCATTAGACATTGACCTTTATAAAGTAAAGACATTTATAATGAGAAGATTTCTATTTCAAATAAAATTTGCTCTTGTAAACTTAAACAACGAATCCTCAAACAAATAAAATGTATCACAGTTTTCCCAAAAATATGAAAGCTGCACTGTTTTCACCGTTGGTAATAATAAGAAATATTTATTGAGCATATGTAAATCAGCATATTAGAATGATTTCTGAAGATCACGTGACACTGAAGACTGGAGCAATGATGCTGAAAATACAGCTTTCTTTCATAGAAATAAATTACATTTTAAAATATATTCAAAAAGAAAACTGTTATTTTAAATAGCAATAATATTTCACAATATTACTGATTTTACTGTATTTTTCTTCTTTTATACTGTTATTCTTTTAAGTGTTTTTTTTTTAGTCTTGCAAATGTTTAAATGGTGTATCTTGATATTTGTCAGTCGTTATGACACTCTTTATGTATTTGCATTTATTTTTTTTAGTCATGTCCATCAAACAGCCATTATATCCTAGTAGATGTTTAAAGGGGTCCTATTATGTTCTTTTACAAAGTCTTGATTTTGTTTTGGGGGTGTACTAGAACATGCTCTCATGCTTGGTGGTTCGAAAATCGCATATTTTTTCACATAATTTACATTATTTCGATATCTTTCTCCCCAGCCTGACACAAACGACACGATTAGTTCTGGGTTTGATGAAGGCCCGCCTTCCCAAAAACGAACTGTGTTGTGATTGGTTAGCTGTCCCAGTGCGCTGTGATTGGCCAACAGCACAGACAGCGTTACTGCCCCGCCCCTTGCCAAAGCAGTTTGTCAATATTGCCATATCAATTCAGACCTCGATAATATTGATCAAAAGGATCGCGCAGAACCTTTGCATGCACAGATATTGCAAGACATTAAAGTGGTAACGTTATTTTTGTTGTTTTTTTTCTGGCTAAATCACGTTTTAGATGTAAACAACAGCTTAAAAATAACTGCATTGACTATGTACAGATAAGTGCAATGGTAATATATATTATGTTTATTGTTCTTTAATTCTAACATTATAACATGAATTGCAGTGAAACTGTTATACAGTTGAATTTATTATTGCCATAGTCGCACAGACTTACACTAGGCCCTATTAGTGGCAGCATATATATGCAAATGTATTATCTGCCAGCAGGAGGTGATGTTGGAGCGGGAGAGCTCGAGGTTTCCCCGGTAACGCTGTACACAAATCAGAACTCCGCTCACAAACTCTGCTTTATCAGACATTATATGCAAGATGAAAATATGAAATAAAAATGACATCCACATTTTTCTGAAAACAGTCGGTTTCCATCAGAAATACAGTGATATAAAAACACCAGCGCCGGGTTTTGATTTTGGAACGTGCAGTGCTCAACCAAGCGTTCTCCCCAAACGCCAACCATTCAAATTTCCATAGGCGGGGTTTAACAAGTACAGGAAAACGACGTATTGTCCAAATGAGCCATTCGTTGTAGTTCTTGAAAGGGATTTTGTTAAAAAAAACTAAATATCTCCCTTTCGAGTGAACTTTGTAGATCGTTTTATGCCCAAACATACACACTACACACTGATTAAAATTCAAAAAGTGAAAAAGCATAAAAGGACCCCTATAATGCAAATTAAATACAGTTAACCTGTAGTTAATTAATGACAATATTTACAGTGTTGCTTAGTTTGACAGTTTTATAGTTCCAGCTTAATCTAATAATCATCATATATATGTATTGCCCAGTCCTGATGGACTTAGACCACAGTTTATTATATTTCATGGCTAAGTGTGTGGCATTAATGTTTTCCACTTACATTCATTTAATGCTCTGGCACCTGTCACGGGTTCTCAGTTTTCCCGAATTTAATAAGTGACCTTTCACAGATTACTGAAGCTCTAACCTTGTCAGGCAGAGTGATATCGATGTTACATTTGCTGTTAATAACAAAGCTCTGCATTATACCAGCTCTTCCTCCTTGGACATGTACTAACGTCCCTGACCCTCAACACACACACACACACACGCACGCACACACGCACGCACGCACGCACGCACGCACGCACGCACACACACACACACACACACACACACACACACACACACACACACACACCTTCATTGGGCCAGTTAGTCTGCTCTGATCTCACCTCTCATACACCCCAGCAACAACGTTTGGCTAAAGGCCCAAATAAAGTCTGCCTGTCTCAAATATAGTGTGCCAGTATCTTTCAAGCCTCCTTAAACTCTTCCTGAAGCAATCAGGACCGAGCAATATTACGTTAACCCTCAGAGACCCACTATGAAATGAAACATTTAAAGTGTTTAAATAATGGGTTAAAATGTTCAACTTTCAATTTGCGTATTAGGAGCAAGTTAAACGTTTTATAATGTGAATTTTCCAGCATCTAGGAGTCACACAGCAGGGTCACTGACAGCACTAATGACTGCTTTGTATTAAATTGAACAGTTATATAGAAGCTATAAGAATATGTGTTTACACACTACCATTCAAAAGTTTGTAGTTGATAACATTTTTATATTTTTGAAAGAAGTCACCAGTGAACACTATGTAATTTTTTAATTGTAGTGTAAGTTATATTGTAAAAACTGTATTTTGTTAAATTTCCAGTGTAGAAAATGCAATGGTGCAAATTTACAGCCTTAAAAAACATTTTTGTTTTTACTAATGTTTAACCAATATTCATATCAACACAAAAAAATCATATCAATGTAGATTTTCTTCTTTAAATATCAGTGCTTGGTCTCTGAGGATTAAAGAAAAAAGCAATGAAGGAAGTTGGCTCTTTATCAGCAGAAAGGGGATTCTTCAGCTGATGCCTGTAGATACTGCTAATACGTTAATAATGGGCCACCAGTCTAGCTCCCGAAGGGCCGCACTCACGGTAACTGGCTCGGATTGGTGCTAGACTCCACGTTTTCTAATCTCCAGAAAGTGTCTGATATGCGGGGAAATGCTCGCATATTTCTGTGTAATTTTATGCAACCTGAGAGTATCTGGAGTGAGCGTGCAGTATTCGTCCGTTTTTTACGCATTCTTTGGCCAGCTCAAAGAGCTTTGTTTCAAACGCTTGGCTACTTTGTGATTTGGAGATCAGCCATGGAGTAAAAAAAGTGGGTATATGCAAGAAGACGGGCTCCTGAGTGTTGTGGCAGGGGGTCACGGAGAGCCACACCACCAGACCACCTTCACAGCTTGAGTTTCTGTAAACAGGTCAGCTCAGAATCACAGTCTTTTAGACGTTTGGCTCTGGTTTCCAAAGGGCGAAGCCTGCAAAGAGCATTGCTGCCTTAGCTTGTGTTATGATGCCAAGGGATCCAGCCTGAGAAACTGGTGCCATCTTTTAATCAATAGGGCAGTGGTTTCAGAGTACCACCTCTGGGGCAGCGGAGAAAGCCAAACTCGCGGATGTCAGATGATAGAAGATACCCATGATCATTTAAGAAGAGAATGTAATGTCAAGTTTTGATTATGTTCTAAAACCTCAACCACAACTTCTCCGACCACGACTTGTTTGCTCCAAATAGGTGTTTTCTGTGGATATGGACGGGTCGCGTTTGCAGGTGGTGCTGAACGTATCCGTGGACTATCCTGAAAACCTGGCCGTGGACTGGGTGAATAATAAGCTGTACGTGGTGGAGGCCAGCGTCAACAGAATCGACATGGTGGACTTGGACGGGAGCAATCGGGTGACTCTGATCGCCGAGCACCTGGGCAACCCGAGAGGTCTTGCGCTTGACCCGACCGTGGGGTGAGTTCCCGGCGACTTTAATCTTACCCTTGCTTCCTCCGTCTAATCCGGGTCCATTGTAAGCTCAATCATGAAGCTGATCTCGGATCTGGAGCCTCAGATACTGAGAACAGGAATGTTGTACACTGTCTGTGAGGATTAGTCAGAAGTAATTAAGCAAAGAAGAGCTTCACAGAAACCCGATAGGGTCGTACAGCCAGGTGGCCTCGTGCTAAATTAAGAAGTGACAATAAATGTGTATAGTTGCATTGCTTTGGTGTTTGAAAATAATGTTCTTTGAGTATTCATTTCAAAATCTTGTTCTTATCCCCAAGGGTTTTATCCGTAACCTGATGCTGTCCAAACTGACCGCTAACAATATATTTGTGCAAATACCATTGAAGTTCAAATTGCTCTTTTTGTGCAACATGAGATTAATAAATCACGATTGATCGTTATAATAGGATAGCATCATTTAGGATTAGTTCCTCTTTCACAATGAGGTTGTTGTGTTTGAGTTTAGGTACCTTTTCTTCTCTGACTGGGATACTTTGAATGGGGAACCGGGTTTGGAGAGGGCCTTCATGGATGGAACCAATCGCTATGGGATCATCAGGACCAAACTCGGCTGGCCTGCTGGGATTACTTTGGACCTTGAGGCTAAAAGAGTGTATTGGGTGGACAGCCGTTACGATTATATCGAAACCACCACTTATGATGGCTTGCACAGGTATCTTCTGCAGAGATGTTTTATTTGGAAATGCATGCTGATTTTTATCATTTGTTCACACGTTCTGGAAGTCTATTAACTGTTATTTCAATTCTGTAATAGGAAAACTGTGGTCCACGGTGGGTCAGTGATTCCTCATCCGTTTGGCATTACTCTGTTTGAGCATTCGGTCTACTACACTGACTGGACCAAGATGGCCGTTATGAAGGCTAATAAATACAGTGACAATAGCCCACAAGAGCTCTACAGGACCTCTCAGAGACCACATGGCCTGACTGTGGTCCATGCATACAGACAGCCCTTTGGTAAGGAGCTGTGTAATGTATATTAAACTGTTGGATGTCAGCAACAAGATTGCAGTGCTGTTTTGGTTCTGGAAATATTGCACTTCATTGTGGTTTTTGTTATAGAAGTACTATCAAAAAAAGAAAAAGTTTTACGCAATAAATTAAACCGATGAGCCTGTGTTGTTATTGTTATTTAAAACTGTTAAAATATTTTTTGTTAATTGAAATAAAGCTGAAATAAAATATAACTATTAGATTAGATATTAGAACCTAACTTAAAAAATATATATCTAAATAGAAATATTAAAGAAATATAATAAAAATTACAAATGCACAACTAAATTGGTAAAACATAAACTAAAGTTGTAATACAAAAATGAAGAATACTAGAAAGATCATTCAAAATATTAATAAATTCTACAAAAGTAGATAAATATTACTAAAATAAAATGACCACCAGTTTTACCTCATATTATATTACAACTTTATTACATTACAAATTGTTATTACATAAAAATAAATGAATTCTTGTTTTTTTGTGGTAATTAACTACTTATTTTATAAAGCATCGCGAATGACGTAATTAAATAAAAAAATGTGTGCAAAACTGACTGATTTTAAGTACAAACTACAAAATACTTAAATACAAAAGTTATTTTGCATGCTAAAATTTACATATGCAAATGTTTAAACACACATCAAATATATGCAAATAAATAAATACTGTATATACAAAATTTAGTATATGTATATATTTATATATGGTGCAATTTCTGTTCCCAATGACTTTGTTTACTAGGGGTGGGCATAGATTAATTTTTTTAATCTAGATTAATTTTGGAATTAATCTAGATTAAAATGGCTCATTTGAATTCTGCCGAAGGCATTCAGAATATGTGTGCTACCCAAATAATGACTAAAAATAAGTCTTTGAGAACGGGTTTCTCAAGCCAGGTGGCGCATTAGACCAGGGGCTCATCTCTTGTTTCCAAAATGCATCACAAACTGCTTGAGAAAGCTGTTCTACTATGATAATTGGTGATGAAAATAAACTATGTTCAATAAGATGTACTTGTGTTTACTAACTGTTTATTCAGTTAAACATGAATTTTGAACTGTAGGCCTACATAAGAGGTCGTGATGAACTGTTTACAGTTTCCATTGGGAAGCTTCTTAAAAATAAATTTTCCCTGAAGCAAACCCGGCGGCTTCATAGCTGCATCCATGTTAGCACGTCACGTCTGATGTGGTAATTTCACAGTAACGTTAGGCATACACACAGGTTCGAAGCAGAGGGTGACACGGGAGTGAATTCTCAAGTTCACATGAGACCTAAAGCGCATCCTGTTTGCTTAAAAGCGCAACGTTTCGTTGTTATTCTGAGTGTACACAAATAAACGTAGAGTCTTTACAGATTCGAAAGATGTATTAGGCTACTTTTATCTGTATGACCAAAAATGACGGAGATTTTAAGAGCAAGTGAGCGCACCGGAGCCTGTCCTGCAGCAAACGCGCTTCCACACAAACACTTCAATAGCGCACATTTCTCTAGGTTAACATCATATTGAGCGGCCATGTAAAGTTGCTACTACATACATCTTTCAGATGAAAAGCCATATTTGAGGTTGATGAATGATAGGTGAGCGTTTGGATGTCCTGGCCGATTGTATTACCACATAGACCAGCCGTTAACAATCTGTCCATCACGAACTGCGAGCCTCTAGTTCGAAGACTCGTTCTCGCCCCCTACAGTGCAATTCGGCTAGGTATACATCCTCGCTAAAATATCAGGGTGAAAGTCATCATAGCTTGCGTAGTATAGACCCAGCTCCCAACCCAACTTTGAGAATAGATTAACGGCGATATTTTTTTTATCGCCGACAAGAGTCTCACGTTAACGCAGCACGTTAACGCCAATAACGGCCCACCACTATTGTTTACATTTTGTTTTTTTGTAATGCATTAACAAATGGTCAGCGCTAAATACAGCTGGAAACGTGGCCCGAAAAGTATTAGTCACTGAAACCACACATGATGATAGCCAGAAAGGCAATGTGATCGCATCATATTTGTAGTTTAAACGTCAAGTTAATCTGTCCTGTTGCATGCAGGATATCAGGGTTGAAGCACTGTGCTTAGGAGAGGTTTTAAACGTAGCCACTTACTGCAGACATCATTCAATTATTGCTATTGTGTTTGTGATTTTTGACATGAACGTTTGTTTGATCGGACAGTAAGTAACCCCTGTGGCACGAATCGAGGAGGCTGTGAGCACATCTGTGTTCTGAGTCACAGAACTGAAAACGGCGGTCTGGGATATCGCTGCCGCTGCCGGATGGGCTACGATCTGCATGCTGACGGCAAGAGATGCGTGTGTAAGACAGATCTCAGTCATACCTTGTGTTTGTGTCTTTGGTTACCATTGAGTCTTTGCATCTTATGCTTTAAAAATCATCATTTTGAGATGCAACAGCTTGTTGTTTAAAGAAAACAATACTCAATATGTGTCTTGCAGCTGTGAGGCAGTTTCTGCTGTTCTCCAGTCAGCTGGCGGTCAGAGGAATCCCCTTCAACCTGTCCACGCAGGAAGACATCATTCTTCCCATCACAGGAACTCCATCTTATTTTGTTGGAGTGGACTTCAGTGCTGCGGATAATTCGATTTTCTTCTCTGATACGGTGAAGGACATCATCTACAAACAGAAAGTTGATGGAACCGGTGAGAATGATATGCATATTTCAGTAAAGCTGCTGTAAGCGGTTTCAACTAACTTCTTCCAGACATATATACATTTTATACCTTTGTAAAAGTATGCATGTCATCTTTTTTATGTAAAAATATCAATTTGATCAATTAATTAAATCAGTCAGAATACTATAGGCTGTTACCAATCAAATATGATCGACATCAACAAAAGCCATCATTGAATTGCCAAAGTGGTACAGAAGCTGTATCTGACATGGCATGTTTATTTACACCGACTGTTTAACACTGCTCAAAAGTAGCATACATACATGTGTTTTAAACAAATATATGACATTAGTGTCATTTTAAATAACCTACATATTAAAGTTTATAAAATGTAAAAACAGGATCTTATTACTGGGTAGCACTGCAATATTATGTTGATTATTGCCCATTATATTAATGATTAGTAAAGCTGATTAGTTGAATGCAAAAAAAATGGCAGGTCAAAATCTAAACGCCACCAATTGTCCATTGCATTTATGCACTTAACAGATATGTATGTGACTGTATGTAATGCTAAACACTGCATAAAACAATGCATGAAAATAAATGTTTGGTGCATCGTTAGAAGATTGAAATGCAATACACTTTTATATTCATTTTTATATTTCAACCACAACAGTTATAAACAAGTTGCTTTTTTAAGGGGGCATTTTTTTGCCCTATATCTTGAATTTGGGAGCCAGTTTTAAAGGTAGGATAGGTGATTTCGTAGAGGTTAGCAATAGCAAGCTAGCTTTAAAAGCATAAGATCCCACCCTCCCTGCAAATCACTCTCAAAGCCACGCCTCCTCAGAAACACATGAGCGCACACAGGCAGACCAGGGATGAGAGATGACGTTGTGAAGGGTTGAATGCAGTGCTGTCAGATTACCTCATGTTTTATTCACCGGTGAGAAAACATTACAGTACAAAGCGCACAATATTACAACAACAACAACGGCTTACATTCTCGGCTTGCTTGTTCTGTGTAATGAAACGCACTGATCATATCTGCATGAACAGGGTGAATGGAGGTATACAAATGCATACATTGACAGGCAAGCAGGACAGCCTATCATAGCCCTTGGACAGATATGATTGGACGAACATTTTACGTTCCTACGCCTTCCACAGACAATATAAATTCATATAAATACATTTAGACCACTGAGTGATTGCAATCAGAGTGTGAAGAGACTTTCAACCAGCATAACAACATATTTTTGAACCAAATCACCTTTATTCTCTGACCCTAATATATAATTGCTTGTATTCACTGGAGTGCTCTTCAGTTCAGATTTTCTTATTCATTTTGTTGGTGAAAAAAAGCAGAAAATCTGTGCTCTGCTTGATGAAATGTCCTTGACTTGTAAGCAGATAAAGTGAGAAACTGATACTCACTGAATACTCCACTCAGCCCTCGGGATATTTGCTGCGTGCCAACAACACATTTTGCTGCATGTGATCTCGCCTATCAGCTGCCTTCAAAGGCCAACTACATGAGATAATGTGTTCGCTGGTGTTGGACTACATTTCTAATAGAAATCCAGGACACTAATCCCTTCCTCCCCTGACTCAACCCAAAACAATATAGACAGTTCGCTTGATTCATTCAACACCTGTGAGCCACATTTATGGGATAGCATATTCATTTGCACTATTTTCGCTTAGTGGCAAGGCTGCATTTATTTGATCCAAAAAAGTAATAGTAATTTAATTTAAAATAAGTGTGTTCTATTTAAATATATTATAAAATATAATTTATTCCAGTGTTGCAATGCTGAATTACTCTAGTATTCAGTGTCACATTATGCTTCAGAAATCATCAGTGATTTGCTACTCAAGAAACACGTATTATCAATATTGAAAACAGTTGTGCTGCATGATATTTTTGTGAAAATATTTTTTTTCTGGATTCCATAAAGTTCAAGGAGTGCACTGCGCTCTAATCTTTGTGTTTCTTTGCTTTAAACTGTACAGGCAGGGAGGTACTAGCAGCCAATCGGGTGGATGGTGTGGAAGATCTTGCTTATGATTGGATATCGAAGAACCTGTACTGGACGGATCCACGCTTCAGGAGTATATCTGTCATGAAGGTCGCGGATAAGTCCAGACGAGCCATTATACGAAACCTCAACAACCCCAGATCCATAGTGGTCCACCCAGTAGCTGGGTGAGTGGTTTATTGGCTAGTCTTGTTTATAATGCAATTTTTATTTCATTTTTTTTATTAATTCATTAATTGTATTTCTTTATCTGGCATCTTGCTTTCAGACAGTGTCACCCAAAATATATATTTTTATTTTATTTTATAGTTTTAGTTGATAATGTAAACTGTTATTTAATTAATTAATTATGTTTATAATCAATATTTGTCTTGCATTACAGGATACATAAATATGCTATAGTTATGCTGCTATTGTATCTTTTGAAAAAGCTTCTGCTATGATGCTTTAATATGATGTCTTTATAGGCAGCTTAAGAGATATTGGAACAGAACCATTGCTACTGTAGGCCAAAAGTTGCATTCACTCAAACTTCCTCCTTCACGGAAAAAAGGGTTGTGACCGTGAGTTTGAAATCTCAGGCACGTTCAAACGTCAACAGACACAATTCAGCGAGTGACCGTGAGCCAGAAACACAGCTCGGGGGAGCCCTGCTTTCACCTCGCCTCTCTGTTTCCCTAAGACCATGAAAAAGATTAACAATCGGGCCACTTGTGTCCAGTCACACCTTTCATAATGCAGGAGGTGCCCAGCCAATCATAGATTGCTCCTGCTTTGAACCTGGCAGAGATAAAGGAGCTCTTTATGCCGTGCTAGTGGGACTTTTCCAATGGCTTCAAAGTCATGATGCCTCTGGGCCCAGGAGACTAGATTAGTGCTGCATGAAGGCCGGTATTGTAGTGCGCTCTAAAAACTTGGCTTAATGGGGGAAAACCCCGCAGAGCACTCAGATAAACTGTCTGTACCTCACAGTTTATAAATAAAACCCAGCGGATGCTTTCGAATGTGTCCCCACCTTTTGGTGAAGGCACGGGGGGAAGATTTGTGGTGATTTTGCCACTGTTCCTCACCCACATGCCGTCCCAAACCTGCATGACTTTTGGCTCCTCTTCAGTTTAATGAATGAGAAACTCCAAAGTTAAAAATATATCCATATGACTTCAGAAGACTTTGAACAATCGAACATTTGAATTAAAAATATATATACTGTCTATACAGGGCTGTTTAAAAAATACATTTTATTGCAAGAAAATAATAGTTTTATTCGGCAAAGATACATTAAATGAATAAAAAGTGAAAGTTCGTACAATTAATGTGTAGCAAAAGATTTCTATTTCAAATCAAAACTTTATATTCATCAAAGTCTCGAAGTCCTGAAAAATAATAATAAATAAAAGTTTAAAATATAAAAATATAAAATCTGTTATTTTAAATTGTAATAATATTTCCCAATATTTCTCTTTTTATTGTATCTGGGATCAAGTAAAGCATAAGAGACTTCTTATAAAAACATTTTACATAATCTTAAACTTTTGAACGATAGTGTATATATGTTTATATAACTCACAAGTAATATGAACAACTTTTATTGCATGATTAAGGTGAATTTGCGGCCTCTTTGAAGCTTAAACGCTCTAGTGTCCATTCATTGTAATTGCGTGTAAAGAAGCTTGTGTTCTTCTGAGGAAATATAGTAAAAATGTATTGATTTGAGTATGAATAAATGATGACAGAATGTTTAGTTTTGGGTGAACTATTTCTTTTAAAGCCGTGTGTGACTTTGTGCTCGGCAGTTATATTTTCTGGACTGACTGGTACCGTCCTGCGAAGATTATGCGGGCCTGGGGTGATGGGTCACATGCTCAGTCGATTGTAAACACCACTCTCGGCTGGCCGAATGGCTTGGCCATTGACTGGAGGTGAGTTACAGTTCCCAGAATTAAAATACAACAATACACCATTCAGTTGTGCTCATAATAATACAAACAATGATCATTTCTGTTTCATTCATAAACCTTCCTCTCTTTGCTTTAACTTCCTAAAGCTGTGACTCATCATTATTTGTTTGGTTGCACACTCACTCCTAATCTCCTTAAATCATGATCTGACATAATCCTGTTTCTCAGCATTGGTCTAAAACTCTCTCTTGACCATGTCTCTGCCTCTCAGTGCCATGCGGCTGTATTGGGTGGACGCCTTCTTTGATAAGATCGAGCACAGTAACTTTGACGGACAAAACAGGTTGTCTTTGGATCGCATCACTCAGATCTCCCATCCGTTCGGACTTACTGTCTTTGGAGGTATGTTTATCAATATCTGTCGTTCTGTCGCTCTCTCATTCTACCAACTGGTACCGAAATCTGTACTTTTTGACAACCCTAATATCTATCTATCTATCTATCTATCTATCTATCTATCTATCTATCTATCTATCTATCTATCTATCTATCTATCTATCTATCTGTCTGTCTGTCTGTCTGTCTGTCTGTCTGTCTGTCTGTCTGTCTGTCTGTCTGTCTGTCTGTCTGTCTGTCTGTCTGTCTGTCTGTCTGTCTGTCTATCTGTCGTTCAACCGCTGTATCATTCTATCTGTCTGTCTGTCTGTCTGTCTGTCTGTCTGTCTGTCTGTCAGTCTGTCAGTCTGTCAGTCTGTCAGTCTGTCTGTCTGTCTGTCTGTCTGTCTGTCTGTCTGTCTGTCTGTCTGTCTGTCTGTCTGTCTCTGTCTGTCTGTCTGTCTGTCTGTCTGTCTCTGTCTGTCTCTGTCTGTCTGTCTGTCTGTCTGTCTGTCTGTCTGTCTATCAGTCTACACAAAGATGTGGCTGACTTTTAGAAAGCAGTCTAAATGAAACCCACTGACTGATGAAATGTTAATTTTGCCATTCATTGATGTCTGTCATCATCTCAATGTCGTCCTAAACATGTTAGTCCCGTTGGCCTCTTCTTTGATGATGGATAGTCACGTCTGGTATCTGTGAAATGAAGGTCACTACAACCTCAGTGTAGTTCGTCAGTTCAGTGCTGAAAGATAAACGGGCAGAAGTCAGAGTTCATGGACTGGTATTTCTCAGAGATGGCCTGAATGATTACATTAATGAAGTTTGCTGGTCCAGGTTATGTGTACTTCACCGACTGGAGGCTGGGTGGAATCGTGAGGGTCCGTAAAACAGACGGAGGGGAGATGATGATCATACGCCGAGGGATCAGTCACATCATGCATGTTAAATCCTTCAACGCTGACACGCAGATTGGTGAGGCTCACTTTCTACTCATTTTTGCATTGAATGTAATGCCTCCACAAATTAATCAAATATGGTTGCAATATAACTCAATGATCAAAGTGCATTGTTTTTTCTCCTAACAGGATCTAACTTCTGCAGCAGGCAAACAAACCCAAATGGAGACTGCAGTAATTTCTGTTTCCCAGCGCCGTACTCCCAGCGAGTGTGTGGCTGCCCATACGGAATGAAGCTGGAAGCGAATCAGCAGACGTGTGTGGACGATCCATCCAATGAGCCGCCGACCCTCCAGTGTGGCTCTAACTCCTTCTCGTGCACTAACGGGAAATGTGTCCCCCAGAGCTACCAATGTGACGGCGTCGATGACTGTCATGACAACAGCGACGAGGCCAACTGTGGCGCTAATAGTAATGTTTTACTTTATATTTCATGTGAATATTCATGTGCTTATAAGATAGTAATGAGCCATCGCTAGGACATTATTTAGGTCACTTTTTCAAAACTCTTCACACAGTTCCTCTTACCAACTTTCAGCTTGGCACAGCATTAAAAATGCACTAAAACTACCAAAACACTTCATACTCGAGAAGCTAATATGGCAATAAAATAAATACAACCCAAGCAAATTACATTTACAGTTATCATGCAGTTATATCATATCATGAATGTTCAGAGAATCATTGATAGTGCCATGCTCTACTCTTTGAGTTAAAATAATGCATGAATTTCTATTAGATTGTTGTATATTGTATGATATTTTTTATTATTTTTCCACTTACAATGAAAATAAGCATGTTCATTTTTCCTCATTCTGCTGGCTCACAGATAACACATGCTCGCCCATTGCCTTCACCTGTGCCAATCAGCGCTGTGTGCCCAGAAGCTGGCACTGCGACGGGCACAATGACTGTTTTGATGGCAGTGACGAGAGGGACTGTCCCACCCAGACCCCTGGCACTTGCCAGGCCGACCAGTTCAGCTGTGCCAACCATCACTGCATCCCCCGCACATGGCTCTGTGACACCGACAACGACTGCGGGGACGGATCCGATGAGAACAACTGCGGTGAGACACGGGGATGTTATAGTTAACTAAAACTGAAACCACTAAAAACATTTTCGTCATTTGAAATGCATTTTATTATATACAATTTATTTTATTTCAGCTACAACATTTTTAATTCTTGTTTTGTTTTATAACTTGAAGTACTAAAATAACTAACACTAAATACATTTAAATTAATAAATAACTATAAATAAAACTATATTTAAATGTAAAAAACTCAACAATATTACAAAAATGTTAACTAAAATTAAGGTGATAACAAAAAATATATAAAAATTAAATCTAATTTAAAATAAAAAAAGCTATAATATTATATCAACGATACTTTAAATCAAATCAGTGAGATCAATAAAAATAACAAATTGGGCACTGTTGAGCAAAGTGGCTATAAACTCACAGAGAATTGTCAAATAAATAATATATAAAATGCAGTATATAAATAATAGATATCTCTGATTCAAAAATTTTATTGGATAAGATGCATTTCGAAGGCTTTGTAAAATAGCATACATATATATATTTATATATAAAAAAAAGTCAGAGCTCAAAATGAACTAAAATATTTCTTATTGATTTGTGTTATAACCAAATGATGTGAGCTCTGTGCTGGTCATATTCCACTGTATATTCTTGTGAAAACTTTGTGTCCATTTTTATTTCTATCAAGGCATTTTAGGAGAAACATCTGCATAAAACATAACCGAGAATCCCATTAAATCTTGATCCTTGAAAGAGCAACTTCTCCGCGATGAACTTTCCTTGTGCTGTCTCTTCTTCTAGATTCGATTGGCACATGCCACCCTGGTCAGTTCCAGTGTCCGGACCACCGCTGCATTGACCCCAGTTACGTGTGTGATGGAGACAGAGACTGTGCAGACGGAGCGGATGAACACGGCTGTAGTAAGAGTCCATTACATGTCCAGCAATAGCTGTTCAAACATAGATGAATACACAGAATCTTTCACAATATAGACGGTTAATACAATCTCTTATGGAAGTCAGGTCTAACAGATGTTTATGTGTTGACTTGTTTTTCTTGATCTGAGTGATTCTTGTTCTTCTGGTCATCAGTGTACAACTGCACAGCGTATGAGTTTAAGTGTGCAAACGGCCATCAGTGTGTCAATTCCTACTACCGATGTGATGGGGTGTTTGACTGTAACGATCGCTCGGATGAATCTGGCTGTCGTAAGTATAAACAAATGAATCTTCAATATGTCTTTCAGTTCTGATAATCTTCAACAATGCATTAGTTACGTTACATATAGAGTTTATAAATGAATGAATCTCACAAAAACATTTCCAGGTCACTGTTCACCCTACGAACTAAAGATCTAGCTATGTGGCATTATTTTGGATGTGTTTTTATTTTAATTTTGTTTTAATTTTATAATTATAGATTTAAAATGTCCATTATTCTGAATGTTGATTCTTATTAAATATAGCTACATTGTTGTAATTCTTTTTAACTGTATAACACAAGTACTCTAGCAATAATTTACAAATATTTATTTTTATTTAAAATGAAAGTGATTCAACAAGTACTGCATGAATACATGATTTTTATTAATTATATTTATTTATCCTACAATACTGATAAAACAAAATGTTTTGCATTAAAGTAATTAAATGGAGGGAGAAATGTGCTTAAGTGTAATGAAAATAATTTAGAAAAAAACATTTCTAAAGATGTTACAAAATATAGTTTTTAAATTTAATAAAAAAAAAAAATTGAGCGGAATAAGACCTGGACATGTTCTTGATTCATCCTTAAAGAACATTATATTGACATTTATTATAAACCTAGCGAAGCTTGTATTATGATGTATGTTAAATTAAGCTAGCACAACCTTTGACCCTTCCAGCCACGAGGCCGCCCGGCATGTGTCACCACGAGAGTGAGTTTCAGTGCCAGTCAGACGGTACTTGTGTTCCCTCAAACTGGGAATGTGATGGGCACCCAGACTGTGAAGATGGCTCAGACGAACACCACGCGTGCCCACCGCGCACGTGCCTCACCTCGCAGTTCCGCTGTGATAATGGGAACTGTGTTTTCCGTGGCTGGATGTGTGACGGTGATAACGACTGTCGGGATGGCAGCGATGAGCGAGACTGTCGCACGCCGCCGTTCCGCTGTCCCAGCTGGCAGTGGCAGTGCCCTGGACACAGTGTGTGTGTTAACCTCAGCAGGGTGTGCGACAACACGCCAGACTGTCCCAACGGCGCCGATGAATCCCCTCTCTGCAGTAAGTCATGCCATATGTTTCACAGATTCACAGCAGTATGGAAGACATGCACGGTACTGTCCAAAAGTTTGGGGCGGCTTTGTTATTTAAGGGTTTTGAAATAAGTCTCACCAAGGCTACATTTATTTGATCAAAAATTTTGAAATATTATTACAATTTAAAATAGCTGTTTTATATTTGGATATGTTTTGAAATGTAATTTATTCCTGTGATGCAAAACTCATTTTCAGCATCATTACTCCAGTTTTCAGTGTCACATGATTCTTCCGAAATCATTCTAACATGCTGATTTGCTGATCAAGAAACATTTATTTGTATTATTATCAGTGTTAAAAAGAATTGTGCTGCTTAAAATTTTTGTGGAAACTATTTTTTTCTAGGATTTTATTTAACGAATAACACAGCATTTATTTGAAATATAAATATTTGGTAACATTATTAATGTCTTTGCTGTCACCTTTGAACAATTTAATGTATTCTTGCTGAATAAAGTATACATTTCTTTGAATGGTAGTGTATAAACTATATAAGATAAAGCACAGAGTATAAGATATTGACTAGTATTAAGATTAGAAGTTGATGATTAGTCTTTAGCTAGTAGCTCTCTAATAAACATCTTGGCTTTGTTCTAACTCCTAATGAGCTGCATATATAGGCAGATATTCTTTAAGGAATCGTTCGCCCAAAAATGAAAATTCTGTCATTTACTCACCCTCGAGTTGTTTGAAAACTGTTTGAGTTTCTTTCTTCTGTTGAACGTAAAAGAAGATATTTTGAAGAATGTGGCTATCCCAACACTTCCGGGTCCCCGTTAACTTCTCTAGTATTTTTCTCCATACTACGGAAGTAGTGTCCAGCAGTGGTTTGGTTACACATTCATGTTAAACATGTTTTTGTTAGAGCTTAACTTGTTGTCTTGAATCCAGAACATTCATTTACATTGAAATGTGTAATGTTTCTATTGATATTGTGGTCAGTCAGTTGATTCAAATACATACAGTATTTCAGTATGTCGCCTGTGTTATATATCCCATGTGTCAAATCATGCATGTGTTTAGCTAATCTGGAAATTACCATTGAAATGATCTGTGATTTTCCTTCCATGTTGCTCTCCCTTCTCACAGATGAGCCCTTACCAGGTAGGCTAAATCCCCAATCACCCACAATCCTCTGCATGAAGCACTAATCTATCCCAGTGTCTGTCTGGCTGTACTCACTAACCGTCCAATTACGATCAGAGTGTCTAAATATGGCAAGATTGTGTGTGTTTAGCGTTGTAGACACTTAGAGATGTAGTGTGTAGTACTGTTTTTGAAATATGTTACATGTGTTAGTCCATAGAAATGGAACACAACCACCAAAGTAGCTTAGATTTCAACAGTAAACATTAGGGCTGGGCAATATATCGAATATTCACAATGTAATTGCAGTGATTTAAAAAATTAAGCAATATCATGAATATTACTCTTATTGAAACATAAGTAGCAAAAACGACATTAGAAGCAATGCATTGATGTGTTTACTCCACCAATAATGTTCACCAAACTGTCCATGTGACTTTAAAAAATAATTAAATATTAAAATTATTTAATATAAATATATGTAGATAGCTAGTGCTTTTTATTTCTGTGTATTGCTTTTTGGTGCATATACATAAAAATTATTCAATATTATTCTTCCTCCATTTTTTATTTAGTTAAAAACTGTATAAAACATGCCTTATTTTTTTACGGCATTTCACTTCTTGCATTAATTTAATTGGCAAAAATTGGTAAATAAAATGGTTCATCTGCGTGAAAATATCACTTTTTTGAACATTAAGTTTTCTTAAACGTGTCATTAGATTACTTTTGCAAGCACTTTTTGTTTTTAAACTCTTAACAAAAATGTCAACTGTAATTGAAACTGAAAACTTAAACTGCAGTAACAAAAATGACATGGTAAGATGAATTCTAATAGCCAAACTGATTCATTTTGTATATTAAAATCTTGGAAATATAAATATATGTAGATAAATATTGCTGTTTTTATATTTCTGTATATAGGTTTTTGGTGCATATACATGCAAATAATGAAATATCTTTGTTCATTATTAATTTAGTGAAAAACTATGTGGAAACTTTCTTGAGTAATTTTTGCTGTAGTGTACTTTTTCCATCAGTCTGGTTGTAGCGTCAGTTATATACTATTATAGTTTTTATTAATCATTTGAATAGTTTTTAGTTTTATGTTTTACACTTAATTTTATTTTATTACATTTTGTAATATGTACATAGAATATATTGAAATTTATTTTCGTTTTTTCCCCATTCTTTCTTCTCTTCTTTACTTATGTATTTTTTGTAAATAAAATATTTTATTACAGTTAACTTATTTCAAGCAACAATTTTTTTCTTTTTTTTGTGGTTGTTAAATATTACGGTCACAAAAATGGTTCCTTTGAATGAAAACAAAACACCTTTTAGGCAATTTTAAACTAATGTATAAATATACAGATTTACATACAGATATTGCTCAGCCCTAGTACTCCTCCCGTTTAATGGTTGTGCTAACCATGTTCCCAGAATACCTTGCGTCTTCATGCATGCTTTTTCTTTCCATTGTCATTCATGTAAATGTTTCTGCTTCCTCAGATCAGGAGAGCTGCTCGGATAACAATGCGGGCTGCACTCACGGCTGCATCCAGGGCCCGTTTGGAGCCCAATGCACGTGTCCTATGGGCTTCCAGCTGAGTAACGACTCAAAGACGTGCGAGGATCTCGATGAATGCCATCCTCCGGGCGTCTGCAGTCAGCACTGCTTCAACGAGAGAGGCTCCTTCCGCTGCCATTGTCAGGACGGATACACTCTAGAGGCAGACGGACGCACCTGCAAGGCCTCAGGTTTGTGCTTTGTGATCTCTGACAGTGCTAAGACAGATATTAGTGGAGTGGAGCCACGATCGGATTACCACAGATAAGATGAATAACATATATGTCAGTCACAATCTTTCTTATGGGGTAATTAGGTGGTAATCACCAAACAAAGGGTTGTTTATGAGCTCTGCCGCTGACAAGAGCCCATTCCCTCGAGATAACCTGGTGAAAAATGCTGTCATCCGATATACCTCGTCGTCTTTCTGAATGGTGCTTTTCAACGGGACTCTTTTTTTATACTTCTATTTGGCCATGTCAGATATATCTTGCATAGTTTTATAACTGAGAGCTGACACGTGTTTGGATTCATTTCTAGGTTATTTGATATATTTTGAGATAACGGTGTACTTTAAATTATAATCACATATTGCGATCCAAATATGAAGCACAAAACACTGACTGCCAGTCAAAAGTTGGACACACTTTACTGAATTATGTTGTTTCGGATCATTGTGAAAGTCTTTTGGTCTAAAAGGATTACGCCTGAAGGATTGGAATCTGAGTTTATTACAAAAAGTTTTATTTGAAGAGTTTATTTGTAAAAACAGATCATAAATACATTTCAAAAATCATGTTTTTTATTATGTTATCATGTTTTTATTGTGTTTTATTGTGTTAGTTAGCATTTTTTATTTTTACATTTTCAAAATAACCCAACTGCAGTTTGATTGAGATTAATTGGAATGCACAATGAAAAAACACGAGTTATGAACATTTTTAAATCTGTTATTTGTTATTGCAAATTAACTCTTCATTTATTTTTTTATTAAAAATAATTAATTTAAAACTGATTGATTTAAAGTTTTATTAGATTGGATTAATTTTACTGGACAGTGAATTATAAGGATCATCATAAAGCCTCAAAATAGTTAAATAATACATATATATATTTTTAACACATATACTGTATATTAAAATATTTTAAACAGTTAAATATTTAAAATTTTATTTGAAATATTTTATTATTGACTGAATTGTTTCTCTTGATTATGAAAGCCTAAAAGATTGTTTTATATACAAAAATAAATTGTGCACTTTTAAATGTAATATATTTTTTATTAAAAAAATATTATGTTATGTAACAGTCAGAAAGACGATGAAATAATTGCTGACAAAATGTTTGAGTGTATCGAATAGTTACCAAAAGAGAGCTGTTTGTCTGTAAAAAATAATAATAATAATTTAATATTTTAAATATTTACACTAATTTTCAAAGGTTTGGGGTCAATATATATTTTTTTACGAAATTAAAAATTGTATTCAGCATGGACACAATAAATTGACCGAAAGTAACAGTAAATGTTCCAAAAATGTTAAATGTTAGAATTATTATAATTTATTTTAATAAATGCTGTTTTTGTAACTTTCTGTTTATTTGGGCACCAAATCAGAATATTAGAATGATTTCTGAATGACCATGTGACACTGAAGACTGAATTCATCACAGGAATAAATTACATTTTAAACATATATATACAATAAAAAGCTTAAATATAACAAGTAATTTCAAATTGTAATAATATTTGACATTATTCTGTTCTCTCTGACAGGATCTCGAGAGGCCTTGCTCTTAGTGGCCAGTCGGAATCAGATTGTATCCGATGACATCCTCGCACAGCCAAACGTTATTCGCTCTCTAGTGCGGGATGGCCGTAATATCGTGGCAGTGGATTTTGACTCCGTTACAGATCGTATTTACTGGTCTGACACCACCCAGGACAGAATATGGAGCGCTCACAAAAATGGGACTGACCGCACCGTGGTGAGTGACACGAACGCCACTCTGGCACCCTTACAGTCAACATTTAACCCTAAAACATCATTTGTCTTCCCGGGCAGATCTTTGACAGTGGAGTGACCGTCACCGAGAGTCTCGCCGTCGACTGGGTTGGCAGAAACCTATACTGGACAGACTATATTTTGGAGACCATAGAGGTGTCCAAACTGGACGGGTCTCACAGAGCGGTACTGATTAGTGAAAACGTGACCAATCCAAGAGCTCTGGTAGTGGATCCTAGAAACAAGTAAGATCAGTGACCAAATAACATTCATATGAAAATGAGGTTGAAAATTTAATCCATTTGTATGTATTTCAGCACACACCTGATGTTTTGGACGGACTGGGGCAGAAATCCTCGTATCGAGAGAGCCAGCATGGATGGGAAATTAAGGACCACGATCATCAGCAACAAACTTTATTGGCCCAATGGCTTAACCATTGACTACCCCAACAACCTGCTTTACTTTGCAGACGCTTACTTAGACTTTATCGACTACTGTGATTACGATGGAAAGAACCGAAAACAAGTGTTGGCCAGTGATTTGGTGAGACCTTTTGTTTTATGTACTCATTTATGTTTATGAATATAATACTATAGCATTGCAGACTGCAAAAATTGTGCTCTTTCTCAGAGATTTTGTCTTGTTCTCCAGTATAACATTTCTTAAATAAAGAAAAATTGACTTAAAAATGCAAACTGTCATAATATAAGAAATCTTGTTTTCTGAAACATGTATCCGAATTAAGTGAGTTTTTGCTGTAAACAAGAACAAATATCAGTGGAAGTAATTGTAACATTTTATCTCACAACTTTTTTCAGAATTGCATCATATAAATTCTCAATTGAGAGTTATAAAGTCAGAATTGCATGATATAAAGTTGCAACTGCAAAAAAAGTCCGAATTTTGAGATTTAATTTTGAGAAAGTAAATTGTGAGTTTATAATAAAGTCACAATTGTGAGATACAATGAGTCTTGCGGTTCTGACTTTATTACACAATTGTGACTTTATATTGCACAATAGAGTTTGTCTAAGCAAGTTTTTGCTGAAAATAAGACAAAATATCTGCCAGTGGAGTAAGAAGATTAGGCTTCATTTCTGATGGAATTATGTTTTAATTTTTCTTGTTTTAATCATAAACTCACTTTATTTTGCTTCATTGATATATGAAAGTTTAGATATTTGTACTGGAAAACAAGATAAAAATAACAAGGAAGGAAATATTTTTTGCAGTGTAAGCAAACGTTTCAAATATTTAATAATTGGGATTTGAAGACAGCAGTTATATATCAACAATGTTTGAATATTAAGCCAGAAATGTAGTCGCAAGTATGTGAACACAGATGCACAAGGCAATTAATTGAGTGTGTATGATGCATTTTAATTTAATGGAAAGTTTGAAAATCAAGCAAAAGCACGGCTAGAACTGCTTTTCTGAATTTCTAATTGGTCTACAGTAGATGGCATTTTTATTCACAAGGCAGAGCTTTACTTTGCAAACCCTTGCATTTTTCCTCTATGTCCTTGTGATGTGTTTAAATGCATGCAAAATAAACTCTAGTTTGTAATGCAATATATCTGTGTTTGCATACTCAGCTTAGTATCTGTACTAAATTATGAATTATTTTGTTCATATTTACTGTGTGAATAAATAAAACACCTCTTGTTTCTCAATGAAAAGGTACTACAACATCCCCACTCAATTACCATTTTTGAGGATTTTGTCTATTGGACCGACAGATACGTCAACCGTGTGATCCGGGCCAACAAGTGGCACGGACAGAACCAGACCGTGATGCTGTATAATCTGCCCCAGCCCATGGGTCTGGTGGCACTTCATCCTGCCCGACAGCCTGCAGGTACAAAGCTGAAATACAGCCAGATCCACCAGCTGCTACCTGAGGAGACACCAGTTATTGCTATATGCTGAATAATAAGAGCATTTGGTCAGATGCTTAATTGTGCTTTTGTAGTGTACTTCAAATCTCAAAAGTATATTTTTTGAAAACTATACTTTCAGATTATATTAATGATAAAAAAGGCCACTTTTATGATGTTTCCTAACACACTTTTAAAATATGCACTCTGTAATAATGTCAAATTAGTAGTTTAATTTAAAATACATTTGTGTGTTTTATTTTTAAATACACATTCTTTATGCTTTAATAATCTGTTGTCAAGCTTTGAAGAAGTACACTTATGTTGATGTGTTGACTAACATACTAAATTGTAATTTTAACTGTGTTGAAGTTAATATATGTTATACTTTATGACATACGGGTTTCAATAGAAATTACATTTAAGTCTATTTTGGTTTACCATAAATGCTTGTCAGTACATTTCGCTGTACACTTTAGGATTATTAAAGACAGTAGAAGTAATTTAGGTCTACTTAAGTGGGTTAAAAAGCACTCCGAAGCACTCTAATAGCAATTATTGTAAATTTAAACTAGAGTTCATTTTCATTTAACAGCAATTAAGATAAGTGTCCAAAAACATTACATTCAGTTCACTCTTAAGAATATTCTTTTATAGTATGTATATATATTTATAAATATGCTAAGGAAAATTGTTGTTTTTTTTTACAATGGTTCAGAGTTTAAATAATTTATATTTATTTATTTTTTTACGTTTATTTATATAGTGCTTTTCAAAATACACATCATTTCAAATGAACCTGTTGATGAAAACAGTTTGTGTTTATAATGATTACAATGTAAGGATAATATTTGACAGTTTTGTATCAATCCAAGAATGGTTTTAGAAAAACATGCACCAGTGAATTGTTCACATTAAAAGGTTATAAAAAGGAAAACGGGGCAGTAATGACTTCATGTTTTGATGTGTTTTTTCCTGCAGGTTATAACCCCTGTGACCCCCATTCGAGTCCCTGCACTCACATCTGTCTCCTGTCAGCGAGCGGTCCCAGGTTCTACTCCTGTGCCTGTCCGTCTGGATGGACTCTCGCCGCTGACCAGTTCACATGCGCTAGAGGTACGAGATACATCAGCCGAATATTTGTGGCCAATGCGGATATCTATAGAGCAGAGTTTCTCATGGTGAAGCTGTATGAGTCTGGTGCAGGGGAAGACAAGAACGTCTGTGATTGAGCGATTGAGGTGTTTTGTTGTTGGATGTAATAATGAACATAGCAGTCATCGTTTACTCCCGACATCTGAGCCGCTGAAGACGAGGAGGATTAACGTTACTTTAGTTTTTAAAGGGAATACGCCGACTCCCGATCTGCCTAAATGCGTCTATGTTCACGCGAATCATTCGCGATCCACCCTCACCTACAGACGAAGTGAGTATAAGGTTTTTTTAGGAATCTTTGCAAATCGCCTTTCCTAATAACGTGATAGTTAGTCAGTTTCGTGGCTGAAGTTTACAGTCTGCTCGTCACCCCACGGAAGAGAGGGGCGGGGTCAGCAGAGCTCATTTGTATTTAAAGCGACATGGACTAATACAGCATGCTGAAAACAGAGCTGTTTTTGACAGGGTAAAAAGGTTTTTTTACACTACCATTGAGAAATTGTAGCCAAAGTATGTTATAGACTTTCCATTAAGACCCTAAAGAATCATATCAACTTGTGCAAAATGGGCATCAGATGACCCCTTTAAAATAATCTCAATCCGTTTCATGTTGACGTCAACATGAATCATTAGCATATTGCCCGCACACTTGTTGGTCCTTTCGCGTTAGTCTGAATGAAAATGCAAATTCATTCTTTCCCACTATGTGCTGCTTTTGGAGCGGTAAAATAGCTGTTTCTTCAGTAACACTTTACACCATGCAGCACTGCGCTCACAAACGCTGCTTTATCAGACACAGACAAGATTACATAAAAATGAGACCAATCGACCAATCACTGCAGATTAGCATCACGCTAACGAGGGGTTTGGGAAAATGAATCGTTGAACAAATAGTTTGGGAGTTGTTGAGCAAGTAAGATAAAAATAAATGCATATTATAAGACAATGAAAGTGTTTTTTGACCTTGCATGCATCTCTACATGTTGTTGGTGACTCCTAAAACCAACATATGAACCTTTCTTTACACATAATAGGGGCACTTTAATACTTAAAACAAGAGAAAGATATCTGCCAATGGGGCAATCATTTTTTTTTTTTTTTTTTCTTCTTTGAGTAAGTTTATTTTTTAGCTCACTGACAGATATTTTTTCTTGTTTTAAGCATAGTCACTTAATTTTGTATCTTTTTTCAGAAATAAAGGCTTAATATCTTCAGTCATTTTGCCTCTCGTGTAAATGTATCTTGATTTAAGAATTTTGATAAATTTGTACTAAAAAAAAACGACAAAATTGAGTGTAAGAATAATTTTTTTTTAATGTGAAACAGTAGAGCATGGCGCTAGCAGGGCCAATGTCATGGGTTTAGTTCCCAGGGAAAGCAAGAATTGGTAGAAACATTGACCATTAATATAACTGTAAATCTAATAAATAGCATGATAGCCAAAGAGATATGCAATAAATTGCAGCTTTTATATACCAATGTTATATAAATGCTAAAAATATTTCTGGTGAAAATTCATTAAGGATCATTGAAATCAGCACTCAAACTGGCAGAATTAATCTGTGCTGCTTAATTGAGTCCTAAAACCCAGAAAAGAGTGTTTGCACTTCCATTTCTATCGTCCCAAAGTCAATAGGTTTATGGTTAAATGCCTGAAATATGGTGTTTGGTTAAAACAAGCTTAAGATATTTTCACATTTTATTCTACAACAAAAGATAAATCAGAAATACCCCACTTTTTTAGCTTTTATATATCTTGAATAAAACAGTTGCTAAATGGGACTACTGAGGTTATTAGGGACATTAAATAGAATCACATCGAACTATTCATCTTTTACACCCTCGCAGTGTTTATAATCGTGCTCTTGCAAACTATTCCAACTCAGACTTTCCAACTTTGTTGAGGGAAAGAGGTTGATGCTAACCATTGTATCTAAAAGGACTTTAATGGACAAGATAAATGAATGCAATGAGTTTAACAGTTTATTCCTGCTTGTGGCTGTTTTAATGAATAATGCATGTGTCTATGTCTTTAACGCTGGCCTCTGTCCATCTAATCTACTTCACAGAGAATGAATAAAGCAGTCTTCTGTTAAAATTGGATATAGATTTCAGGGGAATGAAAACTTGTCAACAGCAACCCATTTTCGATTAACTTAGTAAGCTTCTTTACAGAGGCAAACATTTACTATTATAAAAGGCCTTAGCTCAGCTGACGGTAACGGATGAAAGCGCGCAAGATGCCTTTAGTCTTAAGAAGCCCTTAACATTCTCTTAGGGCAAACTCTCAACCTCGCTCAGGTTTCAGCCTTTGTTTGCGCTGTCAAGTGCATTCTTCCATGAGAGTTTAACAATTAATCCAGACAAACGGTGATTGAATGGGCTGTTTATCGCAATCAACTGTGCTGACACAGCGATGTTTACTCTGCAAGGTCTTTTTCACCAGGAGCTCATATCTGCAAGACTAAATGCAACGAGATGATAATTCTGGGAATCTGTGCTATCCACTGTGAAAAATACATGTGCTTAATTGTGTTGAATAGGTACTTGTAGTGTTCTTCAAATCTTAAAAGTATATTTAAAAACTTGCAGATAATGCAGAAAAGATTACTGAAATAAAAGACCACTTATACTTAAAGAGAGTATCTAAATATTCTTAAATCAAGATACATTTACTTGAGAAGCAAAATGACTAATATTAAGTCTTGTTTTCTGAAAACAAAAAGGTTTTTATTTTTAAGAAAAATAGCTTTATTCAAAGGGAAAACAAAATGATTTTGCTTACACAACTGACTGATTTTTTTCTTGTTTTAAGCATAAACTGACTTAATTTTGATAGAATTTTCAGAAAACAAGGCTTAATATTGTAAGTTATTTTGCATCTGAAATAAATGCATCTTAATTGAAGAACGTTTAGATATTTGTGCTATTAAACAAGATAAGAAAACGTAAGAAATGACTTTCATTTCTTAACACACTTAAATACACTTTTAAATAGTGCAATTTGTAATAATGTCAAATAAAAAGTTTTACCTTTAAGTACATTTTAAATCATTTTGTTTTAATATTTAAAAAAAAAAAGTTTAACATTTTACATATTTAAAATGTTTTACTTATTTTGATAAGAAGGCATATGGAAAGTACTTTTTAACTGTAAACTATCTATAGTTATTTAATGTTATGTTTATATTTAATATATTTTAAATGTACTATAGTGTAGCTTCATTACAAATGTGCAATTACAAATATATTTAAAACAATTTCAATAGAAATAACATTATAAAGTATATTTATAGTATAATTACTTGCCAGTACATTTGGCAGTACACTTAAACCACATTTCGAAGGCAATTTTAAACTAATTTTAAAATGACATAAAGATGCACTTAAGTCCTACTAAAGTGAGTCAAAAAAGTGATCTTAAGTTCGAATAACTGCATTTAATATAAATTTAAACTAGAATTCATTTAATTTAATTGCACATCCCAGGCGAAAAACAAGTGCACTTCCATAATGTACTTCTATTTTCGCACACTAATTTTGTACTTAATATACTAAAAATGATTATTTAGTATTCTTAAGATAAACTTAAGATTATCTAAGTGTACTCAACCGAGCAATTTTGGGACGCCATGAATATGAACTAAAATGCACTTTTAACATACTGTCTCTGTATTTAAAAATGTACTTAGTTACTGCTTGTATTTAGTTACATCTTTCTTACACTAGTACACTCAAGTGTACTTCAATTGGTGACTAAATATATTTTTAGTACATTATGGAAGGGTTCTTTTTTCACCTGGGATAACATGCACTTAGGTATCCAAACACATTGAGTTTGCACTTAAGTATATTATTTTAAGGTTATTTTATTTAATTAAGTGCTCTTATCAAAATATGCTAAAGTGTACTTCTTTTTCTCAAGGATAGGCGTCTGTGAGCTTGCTTACAGGAACAGTTCACCCAAAATTTTAATAATTAAATTATTTCATTATGTCTGATGACTTTGCAGTTGAGGATCCATTCCTGGTGGTGGTGAGAGACAGCATCATTTACGGCATCCCGCTCAACCCGAATGACAAGAGCAATGATGCCATGGTGCCGGTCGCCGGGCTGCTGAATGGATATGACGTCGACTTTGATGACGCTGAGCAGATGATCTATTGGGTGGAACATCCGGTAAATCATATAAACACTTTCTATGCTATCTCAAATGATCTCAAATGTGTTGTATCACTCATTTGAATTAGGTAACAGGTGTTTTGAATGCTCAGATTTCGTCTATGAATTGTATTTTTATTTATCTGCACAGGGGGAGATTCATCGAGTAAAGTCAGATGGTACCAACAGAACCGAGTTCGCACCAGCTGCCATCCTGGGCTCCCCTGTCGGACTGGCTCTGGACTGGATTTCTCAGAACCTGTACTACTCCAACCCTGCATCACAGTCTATAGAGGTTGGCAAAACTGTAGATCTCATTCCCCTGCATCTTACATTGTTCTTGTCAGGGCTGAGGGTTATTTATATCTGCTGGATATTTCTGAAGAATAGTTTAAACACACCAGTTTCATTAATGTTAAAAACTAGTTTAGTTAGTTTACCTAAAAAACTAATTTAACTGGTTTGTAACCAGTAGATCTATGTGCTAAAGCAGTGTTGTTATCAGTAACAAAATGTTTAAACAATTTGTAAAAAAAAAAAAAAAAAAAAGCAATTGCTATAAAGACAAATTAAAGTAAAATAAACAATATATATATATAAATGACAAAAGCACAATACTAAAACTTGAACTAAAATTTAAGTGAAAATGGACAATGTGAAAAAAAGGTAATTTCAATAATAATACATATTTAGTATATAAATAATACTAAATAACACTGGAAACAAGAAGATTCAAGTTAAAAATGATGAAAATCACAAAAATACATAGATGTAGTACTCATATTAATGTAAACACTGTCAGTTTGTCTCGAGTAAATGTAAACAGGCGAACAACAAAAATACAATGGCCCAGTTTCACAAACAGGGTTTAGCTTAAACCAGGACTAAGCCTTAGTTAAATTAAGATATTTAAGCTACTTTTACAAAAATGTGCATCTTGGCACAGAACAATGACACTTACATATTTGAAGATATGTCCGAGCAAGATATTTTCAGCTGAGACAGCTCAAACATGCATTTTAGTCTGGGACTAGCTTAAGCCTTGTCTGTGAAACCAGGGGTACATGTCAAAATATTAGACCTGTGCTTTTGGCTTCAATTATTGAATATTTACTTGAATACTTGATGCTTCTACAAATTAAATTTTATTGTTTTCTTTGTTGTACTTTTTGTAACTTGTTTCTTTGTTCTCTATTTTTGTATTAATTACTTGGATTATTATTTGAACAACCTGCGCAAATATTTAATTACATTTTTTTTAATATTGAGAAATGTCACTGGTGCTGTTATTTTGACAAGACAAACCCAATCTGATTTGTTTCAGGTTCTCAGGCTAAAAGGAAAGAATCAGTACAGAAAGACTCTCATCACTAACAACGGCTCACCTACTGGTGCAGGAGCTCCCGCTGGCATTGCACTGGATCCGGCACGTGGGTAAGTCCAGATAAGCAGAAGTCTGGCATTAACCCTGATCCCCAAATTCAACAAGCTCCAGCTGATTTAATGTCATCTGCCTGGAGCTCACTAAACAACAGTCAACTTAAAGCACACATAGATCAGTCCTTAGATTATATACTAGTATAAGCATGAAATTACTGTATTTGTATACAAACACAGAGGCAAAAGAGCAGTATATCCCATATGTTATGATTTTGCATACATGATGCTATTCTGTTTAGTGATGATCTGTCTTTGTTATAGAAAGATGTACTGGACAGATCAGGGAACAGAGAGCGGGATCCCGGCCAAGGTGGCATCAGCAGATATGGACGGCTCCAATGCAGCCATCCTCTTCACCCATAATCTGGAACATGTGGAGTTCATAACCATAGACCTCCGAGAGAACAAGCTCTACTGGGCCGTTACAGGGACTGGCGTGGTATGGCAGTCAGAAACATTAATAAGCAGCAAATTAGGAATTTATTGAGGGAAAATTTGTGTTCCCTACCAAAGCTAAGTTGATCTGACCAAAAATACAGTAAAAACAGCAATATTGTGAAATATAAATACAATTTTAAATAACTGGGTGCTATTTAAATGTATTTTAAAATGTAATTTATTCCTGTGTTGCAAAGCTGAATTTTCTCCAGTCTTCAGTGACACACGATCCTTCAGAAATCATTCTAATATGCAGATTTGGAAGTTCAGAAGAATAGCATTTATTTGAAATCTTTTGTAACATACATGCGTTTACCCACTTTTGATTAAACTGATGTGTCCCTGTTGAGTATTGTTTCCTATACTAGTGTATTTATCTATATGCTTTTCTTTTTTGTATTTTTGCATCCACCTTAGAACCCATATAGGTCGTTATTTAGTGTTGACACCCGTTACATCTCTCCACCAAATTAAAACTTATTTAACAGAATAACTCAAATTCTGCAACTGTTTCTTCAGATCGAGCGCGGTGATCCTGATGGGTCAAACCGCATCACTATGGTGAATGGACTGTCTCATCCGTGGGGTGTGGCCGTATACGACTCCTACCTGTACTTCACAGATCGAGACTTTGAGGTGATTGAACGCGTCGACAAAGCCACGGGACTCAACCGGGTCGTGATGCGGGATAACGTGGCCGGTCTCAGAGTACTCAAAGTGCACCACAGAGACTGTGAGTATAATAAATACTTATAGCATAATGGCTCTGTTCATACACATCTCAGAGTTTGGTGCTCTAATAAGCAAAACAAGTGATGACAAGTAAAACGTATGCAATACCCTGTTGAAAAAACAGCAAATGCTGGTTAGTTTTGTTTTGGTAGCTGGTTTAAGGTGGTCATGTGCTGGGCATATAACCAGTTAATAACCAGCTCAGGACCAGCTTAAACCCACTCATGACCAAATAAGGACCAGCTTAAACAAGCTCAAACCAGCTACCATGCTTCAAAACATACCTAACCAGCAAATGCTTGTTTTTTCTGCAGGGATATGATAATAACAAACAACAGTTAAAAAACTGTTTTAAAATAACCTGCTATTGAATAAAAAAAAAAATACATATTTAAAAAATAGACATTTATCAAGACATTGTGATCAAGTTGTGATCATGAACTATTAAAAAACATACAACTACACAAGTACACATCACACACAAATGTTAATAGTAATAATAATAATTTCAATTCAGTTTAAAGTACATAATTGGCATGATTTTTTGCGTACAATATTGCCAATTCATACAGAAAATAAGCAATAACAAGCCAAAAAAATATTATTTGACAGTAACGAACAACACTTTCAATTTGTTTATTATAATAAGCTGCAAAGTAATGAAATATATGTTTAAATAATAATATAAAAATATATATGTTACCCTGGACCACAAAACCAGTCATACGGATCAATAAAAGAAAAATCGATAATTTTAACCCATAAATTATATTGTTAGCTATTTCTACAAATATACCCGTGCGACTCATGACTGGTTTTGTGGTCCAGGGTCACACACACATATACATATAAAACAATAACAATATACAGCTTTAGACATTGTTATCATGTTGCTAAGCTAACAGTGTGAACTCTAATACACATAAAACTACACATCGCACAGAAATGTTGGGTAAAATAGTGAATTTTTTATTAATATCAATTAGAACTTGATTGGCATATTTATTCGGATATGAATTATAATAAGCATAAAACAACAAATGATGGGTCAAATAATTACATTTTTCAATTTCAATTCTGAAGAATAAAGTGCTGTAACATGTACATGTTCTTTGATTATATTGATCGAGGTAGCAGGTGGTTTTGTAGTGGCTGCAGCTGAAAAGCTAAATTCCTGCAATTGAACCTCAAATTACTGCCTGTGTAGTTATCTCTCCGTGCCAATTTTTTAACATTCATCTCTGATTCATTATGCGGTTGATGTAGCGTGGTCTTTTCTGGTAGTCATCGTAACCTTGATGGCCGTGTAGCAATTACCAGAGAGGGATGAATGACTTTCAATAGGATATCAGTTTACCAATTAGTTCCCCTCTGCCTCGGGGGGACACACTGAGAAGAATCAGTGTCTCTTTGTTCGGTGTTCGGTACACATGTTCATTCTCCAGGGCTGTGTAGAAGTGCTTCCAGTAAGATCTGTTAGTGCTAGCTAAGCAGAGTCCCAATATATCAGTACTACTACACACTGAAATGCACCAGCAATGTTAGCATTACCAGAATAGATAGATAAGAGTCAGTATCATGTACTCGTACAGTTCCATATTTGCAGTATTAAATGTCTGTGTCTCATTCTCATCATCTGCTATTTGTCTCCCCATAGCCTCAGCAGGCTCGTCTAACGGCTGCAGTAATAACATGGGGACGTGTGAGCAGTTGTGTCTGCCTCGTCCCGGTGGCCTGTTCAGCTGCGCCTGTGCGACTGGGTTCAAACTCAGCGCTGATACCAGAACCTGTTCTCCATACCAATCCTACGTGGTGATCTCTATGCTCACTGCCATCAAGGGCTTCAGTCTGGAGGGAGCGGATCACTCCGAGTCTATGGTGCCTGTGGCAGGCAGAGGTGGGACTGGGTGGTGTAGAAAAACATACTGTTATATAAAACATTATAATGTATTTAATTAAGATAATATATTTATTTTAATATTATTTATTATAATATTTTAATATAATTTTTTTCACATAAAAGCTTATTTAAATGGATATTTATTTATTTATATTTATACATTATATGATATTTATACTTTTGTATTATAAATAATACATTTGTATTATTTTGTAAAAAAGAGAATAACATTTTTGTTATTTAAAAAAATATACATAATTTGTTCTAAATACTGATATACACACACTCACAAACAAACGATATATTTCTTTAATATTTTAATATTTATGTATTTCCATTGAAGCCAATAGATTCAAAATGTTCAAGAATAATTCATAAATTAAAATACGGTAAAATATCTAGTTTAAAAAATATAAATTCATATCGTCTACAGACACGTGAACTCAAGGAGGAATGATACTTAAACTATTTTGCCATATGAAAAATGGCACACAAAGACATTTATATGTCTATTTATAAGAGAAATATAAATAATTTTTCTATTTTGTATAAAATTTTATACTTTTTATATTATATTTATTCTTTTGGATTATAAACATTAAAGTTTTCATAACAGAGTTTGATATTTTATATAATTGTTTTATTATTTTGTAATAATAATTAACAAGCAATTTAATAATAGATTATACATATACACATATATATATTCATTAAAGTGGACTGTTTGAACTGACTCACAGAAATGAATTAAATTTACCAACTATAATGTCATTTTTGCTTCTGATATTTAAGTCAGGGATACTATTAAAGATTTACAGCTAAATAAGAAACACATTTAATCACAAATGTTTCTTTATTGTATATTGCTAGCATAATTGTACTAATGTATTGTGAATAATGTGTATAATGACAAATGCATGGTATAACAGAGAGAAAAAGATTGTTATTGCTCGACAACTCTTTGTGCATGTGTGTGTGTGTCCTGTAGGCCGCAATGCTCTTCATGTAGACGTGCACATGCCTTCTGGATTCATTTACTGGTGTGACTTCAGCAGCACCGTGGCGTCTCAGAATGGAATCCGCAGGATCAAACCGGACGGATCTGGACTGCGCAGTATTGTCACCTCTGGAATCGGACGTAATGGCATACGGGGCATTGCTGTAGACTGGGCCGCTGGTGAGGGATTGTGTGCTTGTTGTATGTTGAAATCAGATTTGATTACATGTTTGACATTTTGGCATTCTGAATGGAACAAATTTGGCCACTTTCTAAAACATGAAGTACTTCCAAAGGAATTTGAAGACTAATGCCAAGTGCTTCAGATGCACTGGACTCATGCAGTGTTACCTGAGGGATGTTCTTGAGCAGCTTTAGAGGTCAGAATGGTGACAGCCGTACCGTAGGGACATTAACAGTAACTCACATCAGTATAAGCACAGACAGGTGAAGATTAAAGATTAACATATGACAGAAAAGAGGCTCAGTTGGTTCAGGCCTCAGTGACCCATGGCTTGTTAAACATACACTTTTGACCTGATTATGTGAATAAGCAACCCAAAGTTGTAATTGGCATTAACCTAATCTGACATTATAGTTATTTTATTCTATATATATATATATATATATACTACAATTTAAAACTCTTTTGCTCAGCAGAACTGCATTAATTTGATCAAAAATACTGTCAAAATTTTACAAATTATTTTTATTTTAAATACATGTTTTCTATTTGAATGTATATGAAAATGTAATATATTCCTAAGATGCAAAGCTGAATGTTCGGCATCATTACTCCAGTCTTCAGTGTCACATGATCCTTCAGAAATCCTTCTAATATGCTGATTTTCTGCTCATGAAACATATCTTCTTATTATCAGCGTTGAAAACAGTTTTGCTGCTTAAAATATTTGTGGAAACCATGATACATTGTTTTTATTTGATAAATAGAAAGTTTAAAAGAACAGTATTTTTATTAAATAAAAATCTTTTGAAATCATTATAAATGTCTGTACTGGCCAATTTTGGCATAAAAGTGTTAATTTAATCCAAAAAACCAACAAACAAACATATAATTTTTAGGATTCTTTGGTGGATATAAAGTTATTAAAAAGAACAGTATTTATTTAAAATATAAATTTGAAATAATGATAAATGTCTTTACTGCCCATTTTTTATGAATTTAATGCGTTATTACAGCATAAAAGTGCCAATTTCTAAAAAAAAAAAGAAAATACATATATATACACAGAATGTTGCAATGGACCAATCAGAATAAAGTATTTCATAGTGATTTATGTATTTGTGTATGAAACAAAACACATTTGCTTATGTTTTGTTGCACATATTGCTCTTTTTATTACCTTTTTTTTGTTCTTTTTTTGTTACTCTATAACAATGTTCATACTTGACATGCCATCTTTAAAACGACTGAAAGGCTGAAAAAGCATAGATATCCACGTAGTGCATGTGTACATAGAGGACCAAACACTTTATTTGTCTCTCAAAGCATCATTAAGTGTCAGGGTTTCCTCAGATGTTTGTGCCGTTTTTCTGATGTTTCATGTTTTTGTCTTTCCACAGGAAACCTCTATTTCACCAATGCCTTCTTGACCGAGACATACATTGAAGTGATTCGACTCAATACCACGTTCCGTCGTGTACTTCTAAAGACCCAAGTAGACATGCCTCGTCATATTGTGGTGGACCCCATGAACAGATACCTCTTCTGGGCCGACTACGGACAGACACCCAAAATCGAGCGAGCTTTTCTAGACGGTTCCAACCGGACCGTGCTGGTTTCCTCAGGCATCCTCACCCCCAGAGGCCTGGCTTTGGACCACCGAGATGGATATATCTACTGGGTGGATGATTCCCTGGACATGATCGCACGAGTCCGGCCCGAGGGGGGTGAGACGGAGGTCGTACGCTACGGGAGTCGCTATCCGACTCCGTACGGTGTCACCGTGTTTGAGGGGAATGTAATCTGGGTGGACAGAAACCTGAAGAAAGTCTTCCAAGCGAGCAAACAGCCAGGTGCGACCGACCAGCCGATCGTGATCCGAGACAACATCAACATGCTACGGGACATTACCATCTTCGACCGGAGAATGCAGCCAAGTTCGGCCCACGAGCTCAATAACAACCCCTGCTTGGAGTCTAACGGCGGCTGCGCTCACTTCTGCTTCGCCATCCGAGGATCTCAGACGAGGAAGTGTTCCTGTGCCTTTGGGAATCTGGCTGCGGATAGCAGCAGTTGTGTAATATCCCGGGATGACTACCTTATCTATACGACAGAAAGCACTGTACGATCCCTGCGGCTGGATCCAGAGGATCATTCGCTGCCCTTTCCCGTGGTTAACGTGCCCCGGATGTCGGTAGCCCTTGATTTCGACCGGTTGGACGGCAGGATCTATTTCACCCAGAGCTCAGGAGCGGGCCAGAGCAAGATTAGTTTCATTACTTTGGCTTCGCCTACCTCTCCTGCGACAGAGGTGGCCTCAGGTGAGCAGCTTATTTAAACTCCTAATGCACCCTGAAACTGCGGGTTTAGCTAGAAATGGAAAGTTCATTAAGGCAATCTTTGAATGTTGGCTTAACAAAGTATCTCGTGTAACATTTACAATGGTTAGTTTGCAGACTGGAGGTTATTTAGACCTGATGTTGTACCACGTAAGCAAACTTGTATTTTTATTGTGAAATATAAAAAAGAAAGAAAGCAAGCACGAGAGAAGTTATTTGTTTCTCAGGCAGAAAATTCTCATAATTGTTAATGTCATTTTACATTTTGATTTGAGCAGATCAGTTCAGTTCTGGAGTTATTCAGGATCATGTCTACTGTCTGAGCGTCACAGTAAAATGTGTGCAGAAATGTACAAAAGCTGGTTGATAATAATATAATATAGTATAGTAATATTGTAAATATTGGAATATTTATAAAATAATAATAGATTGTTCTGTAACATGCAACATGATTTTTATTTTGGTATTTTAAAGCAATATTGTGTATTTGAAAAGGTGGGCTGCATAAGTATCTTCTGATGCACACACATATAAATACAGTATAACAACCAAATATAATGACAAACTGTTGATAACTGTCATGAATCTGGTTGCCACTCACTACAACTGCACATCACCCATGGACTACATCTCCCATCATGCACTGCACACACACATTCCCGTCCACCATTACACCAATCACACAGCTGTCACCATTCACTCATCACTCTGATTGCCTCACCACACCTGCACCTCATTCACTCACTCACATAAAAGCAGCACACAAACACTCACCCAGGGCGAAGTCTTGTTTTGCCCTGGCTACATTTCTGAGCGTTCTTCCCCGTATCTGTTATCTCTGTGTGTGACCCCGGACTGCCCGACCTACGATCTCTGAACCTGTGCCTGTGACCTCGACCCCTGCCTGGTATTGTTTACGTCTCTGCTTTGCCTCTGATCTTCCTGTTTTTGCCTGTTGACCATTGCCTGTCTGATTCTGCCCCCGCTTAATAAATATTGGTGCAATTGGATCCGCATGCCTCAGACCCCTTCCTTACAGAAGACTTCGCCACACAAGGATCCAGCACCTTTCAGGTCAACATCTCTAGGTATGGATACAAGAGTATTGTTTGCTCTTAAGCAAGGCCCACGATCACTGGAGCACCATATTAGGGAGTTTTCAGCCTGTGCTCAGGATTCAGACTTACCGGACATTATTTTGATTGACATTTTTTGTGATGGCATTAATCAGCCTCTGCAAACTCAGCTCAGACGCGAGGGTCCGCGCTCATCACTGAGTTGTTTTTTGGAGTTTGCGTTGACTATTGGCTCACTATTTACTGTGGGTGTAGCGGAGGAGGATCACAACACTGCACCTTGTCACAAAATGGCCGCCGATCCTGAGCCTCAGAACAGTCCTGCCAAGCCTGAATCTGCTCTCACCAGGCCTGCCAAGCCGGAGTCCCCGGCCAGGATGGCTACCACGCCTGCGGATGCACCTCTTTGGCCAGGACTGATGACTAGTGTGTTGGACCCACCACTGGTGTCGGTGCGAGCAGCAGGCATCCCCAGGTTCGTCGCAGAGCCCGTTCCGATCCGGGAGCTCGCAGAGTCCGCTCCAGAGCCCGTTCCGATCCGGGAGCTCGCAGAGTCCGCTCCAGAGCCCGTTCCGATCCGGGAGCTCGCAGAGTCCGCTCCAGAGCCCGCTCCGATCCGGGAGCTCGCAGAGTCCGCTCCAGAGCCCGCTCCGATCCGGGAGCTCGCAGAGTCCGCTCCAGAGCCCGCTCCGATCCGGGAGCTCGCAGAGTCCGCTCCAGAGCCCGCTCCGATCCGGGAGCTCGCAGAGTCCGCTCCAGAGCCCGCTCCGATCCGGGAGCTCGCAGAGTCCGCTCCAGAGCCCGCTCCGATCCGGGAGCTCGCAGAGTCCGCTCCAGAGCCCGCTCCGATCCGGGAGCTCGCAGAGTCCGCTCCAGAGCCCGATCCGATCCGGGAGCTCGCCGAGTCCGCTCCAGAGTCCGCTCCAGAGTCCGCTCCAGAGTCCGCTCCAGAGGCCGTCCCGATCCAGGAGCTCACAGAGTCCGCTCCAGAGGCCGCTCCGATCCAGGAGCTCACAGAGTCCAGCTCTCCTTCGTCTCCGCTGGTCCCGCCCAGCTCTCCATCGTCTCCGCTGGTCCCGCCCAGCTCTCCTTCGTCTCCGCTGGTCCCGCCCAGCTCTCCTTCGTCTCCGCTGGTCCCGCCCAGCTCTCCTTCGTCTCCGCTGGTCCGCCCAGCTCAACAATGCCTCCGCTGGTTCCGTCCAGTTCTACCGAGCGCCCAAGAGAGTCAGAGCCACCTGAGTGCCCAAGAGAGTCAGAGCCGCCCGAGCGCCACCGAGATTCAGCGCTTCAAGAGTGCCCCCTCGAGGTAGTGGAGGTCACCAAGAACTTTCATGGAGGGAGCTCCTCTCCATTGGAGACCCCGGACCCGCCATGGCCCATGAGGTCCCCTGATCCATCATGGCTGCCCGAGGCCCCGGATCTACCATGGCCGCTTAAACTCCCTGCCTCGGTTCCTGAAACCAAATGTGCTCTCTCTGCCTCTTGTGTCTCCGTTTCCTCTAGGTCCCAGTCTCGGCCAGGGATCTTTGCTCCACCCTGGAGGGCGTCTGTCTCGTCTGCTCCGCCCTGGAGGGCGCCTGTCACGTCTGCTCCGCCCTGGAGGGCGCCTGTCACGTCTGCTCCGCCCTGGTGGGCGTCTGTCTCGTCTGCTCCGCCCTGGTGGGCGTCTGTCTCGTCTGCTCCGCCCTGGTGGGCGCCTGATCTGCCAGAGTCACCCCACGTCTCCGTCGACCTGCCAGAGTCACCCCACGTCTCCGTCGACCTGCCAGAGTCACCCCACGTCTCCGTCGACCTGCCAGAGTCACCCCACTCTCCGTCTCCGTCGACCTGCCAGAGTCACCCCACGTCTCCGTCGACCTGCCAGAGTCACCCCACGTCTCCGTCGACCTGCCAGAGTCACCCCACGTCTCCGTCGACCTGCCAGAGTCACCCCACGTCTCCGTCGACCTGCCAGAGTCACCCCACGTCTCCGTCGACCGGCCAGAGTCACCCACGTCTCCGTCGACCTGCCAGAGTCACCCCACGTCTCCGTCGACCTGCCAGAGTCACCCCACGTCTCCGCCGACCTGCCAGAGTCACCCCACGTCTCCGCCGACCTGCCAGAGTCACCCCACGTCTCCGCCGACCTGCCAGAGTCACCCCACGTCTCCGCCGACCTGCCAGAGTCACCCCACGTCTCCGCCGACCTGCCAGAGTCACCCCACGTCTCCGCCGACCTGCCAGAGTCACCCCACGTCTCCGCCGACCTGCCAGAGTCACCCCACGTCTCCGCCGACCTGCCAGAGTCACCTCACGTCTCCGCCGACCTGCCAGAGTCACCTCACGTCTCCGCCGACCTGCCAGAGTCACCTCACGTCTCCGCCCTGCCAGACCTCTCGCCGACCTGCCAGAGTCACCTCACGTCTCCGCCGACCTGCCAGAGTCACCTCACGTCTCCGCCGACCTGCCAGAGTCACCTCACGTCTCCGCCGACCTGCCAGAGTCACCTCACGTCTCCGCCGACCTGCCAGAGTCACCTCACGTCTCCGCCGACCTGCCAGAGTCACCTCACGTCTCCGCCGACCTGCCAGAGTCACCTCACGTCTCCGCCGACCTGCCAGAGTCACCTCACGTCTCCGCCGACCTGCCAGAATCTCGTCACGCCACAGCAGTTTACCCAGTGTCACTCACGTCTCTGCGGTCTCTTCCGCCCCGCCCTGGTGGGCTCCTGTCTCATTGGCCCACATGGACCTGGCCCTCCGTTCCCTCCCCGGTTCCACCTCCGCTCCACCGCCCTCCTGGATTGTGCCGGGTGTGGTGTGAAGCGTCTGGAAGCCGCTCTTTGGGGGGGGCTCTGTCATGAATCTGGTTGCCACTCACTACAACTGCACATCACCCATGGACTACATCTCCCATCATGCACTGCACACACACATTCCCGTCCACCATTACACCAATCACACAGCTGTCACCATTCACTCATCACTCTGATTGCCTCACCACACCTGCACCTCATTCACTCACTCACATAAAAGCAGCACACAAACACTCACCCAGGGCGAAGTCTTGTTTTGCCCTGGCTACATTTCTGAGCGTTCTTCCCCGTATCTGTTATCTCTGTGTGTGACCCCGGACTGCCCGACCTACGATCTCTGAACCTGTGCCTGTGACCTCGACCCCTGCCTGGTATTGTTTACGTCTCTGCTTTGCCTCTGATCTTCCTGTTTTTGCCTGTTGACCATTGCCTGTCTGATTCTGCCCCCGCTTAATAAATATTGGTGCAATTGGATCCGCATGCCTCAGACCCCTTCCTTACAATAACATATTAAATTAGAAAGTTAGCAAAAATGAGATTTAAAGGGACAGTTTTTTATGACAATTGTGTACAATTCTGTCATCATTTACTCCACCGCATGTTGTTCCAAAACTTTGCTCCTTATAAAGTGTTATAACTTTTTTCTGACCATTTTCTTCTCTGTGGAGATCTGGGAGCTCCTGATGGCATTGCCTATGACTGGATCAATAAGAGGATCTATTACAGTGACTACATTAACCAGAGCATCAGCTCCATGGCAGTGGATGGGTCTCAGAGGACTGTTGTAGCACAGGTGCCCAGACCCAGAGCCATCAATGCTGGATCCATGTAGAGGGTGAGTCTCTCATTAAGTTAGATCGTGGTTTAGCTATTTTATCATCTAATTTAAATGCATTTCTCTGTATATGTGGTCAGGTATATGTACTGGACCGACTGGGGAACCAATGCAAAGATAGAGCGTGCAACTCTGGGAGGAAACTTCAGGACAGAGATCGTCAACACTAGTCTGGTTTGGCCAAATGGTCTGACGCTGGACTACGCCGATCAAAGGCTGTACTGGGCAGATGCCAGCTTGTAAGATCTCATCTTTTAATTATATTCATAATATTTATAGTTCATTTAATTTAATAATATACCTTTAATAATACAAATAATAATAATGGAATAATACATTCAATTATTTGATCATTTATAATTCATTAAATATATGTATTATTATTATATAATAAATGTACATTATATATATATATATATATTATATTTAATAATTTGTTTAATAATAAAATAATAATATTTTTAACTATATATATATATATATATATCTCTCTTGTGTTTCCTCGTCTCCCTTTCCTCCTCCCCCTCCCTTCCCTTCGCTTTTCCCTCCTTTCTTTCCCCTCTCTCCTCTGTGTCTTCTGTCCTCCCTCTTTCCTTGTCGCTGTTCTCTCTCTCTCTCTCTCTCCTCTCTCTAGTTATTCGTGTTTTGCGTGTGTGTGTGTGTGTGTGTGTGTGTGTGTAATATAGCTAATATATACATTTAAATTAAATGTATACTTAATAAATGTGAAATATTTGTGCTACATAATGATAAGAAAAGGATTACTATTCTCTCTTTGCAGACAGAAGATCGAGAGCTGCTCACTCACCGGTGCTAACCGTGAGGTCATCGTAAGCACCGCCATCTACCCGTTTGCAATGACCGTGTATGGCCAGCACATCTACTGGACGGACTGGAACACACGCAGCATCTACCGTGCAAACAAGCACGACGGCTCCGACCAGAAGGTGATGCTACAGAACCTTCCTTCACGGCCCATGGACATCCACGTGCTCTCCAACAGCAAACAGCAGCAGTGCAGCAGTCCCTGCGAACAGTTCAATGGTGGATGCAGCCATATTTGCACTCCAGGTTGGTTTTCAATACTACTTATGGTTTTACAGCCAGTATCCTTAAAACCAAAGCTCTATTCCCAAACCTAGTGAGCTGAATTGCTGTATACCGAAAGGAACCCCTTATTAGTAACCAATTTGGAACACTCTGTAGACAGCAACTCAATGCATCATGCAAATACAGTAGCACTCCATTAAAGGGGCCATATGATGCGATTTTACGTTTCCCTTTGTCTTTGGAGTGTTACAAGCTGTTCGTACATATATAAGATCAGTAATGTTGCAAAGATATTCTTTATAAAAGTGATGACTCGTCCACGCCTTCCTAAAACCCCTAATTTAAACACGCCCCCACGTCTACATCACTGTGTGGGAATATTTGCATAACACCGTCCATTGTTTACACAAAAAAAGAAGTCGTAACTTTTATTCGCTGTAGTATTATTGCCACTGCCACCATGTCGCGGAGATGCTGTGTGTTTCTAAATATGGTAAGGGGCGTAACATTTCTGGCACACGTTGAGGTATTCGACCAATCAGAATGCACGATAGCTGGCCAATCAGAGCACACCTCGCTTTTCAGAACAATGAGCTTTGTAAAAATCGGCGCGTTTCAGAAAGGCGGAGCATAGAGGAGCAACAATAATGTACGGCATGTGGAAAATAGTGTTTTTTAACCTTAAGCTGCATAAACACATTGTATTGCAGCAAATTTACAAAATAATGCTATTTTTAGCATCGTCATATGACCCTTTTAATAAGCATAAATGAAATAAATGATGAAATTAAGAAGTTTGTTTTAAAATACAACGCTATTTCCTTCAGGTCCTCAGGGAGCAGAGTGTCAGTGTCCCTCTGAGGGCCGCTGGTATCTGGCTGATAACAAACACTGTATCCCTGACAATGGCACACGCTGTCAGTCGGGACAGTTCACTTGCATGAATGGCCGCTGCATCCGTGTCCAGTGGAAATGCGACAACGATGACGACTGTGGAGACGGCAGTGATGAACTCGAGCGGGTCTGCGGTGAGATGCGTTGTTTCTTACTGTACATGTTCTTCAGGGGACTTGAAAAGAAGGCAATTTTATGTAAACACAGGTTATTGATTCAGAATATATGCCAGCGGCTTCATATATGGTTTACCAAACATGCACATAGAGTCCAAACTGACATCTTATACACTTTCAAACTAAACTGAACATTGATATTTGTGCATGACTAAACTGAAAGCCTAATGTTAACAATCAAATCTCTTGTAAGTGTCTCTGTTTGCCGATGGATGAATTTTCCTCTTCTGCACTGCGGCGCAATCTTTCACTAACATGTTTCTTCTTGCTTTTTTATTGCTTGCACAATTTGTTCAAATCTTTTGCTCCAGGATCCAAGAGTCATTTCGTTTTTGGTGTGTATTCTTCTTACCTCTCTTCATGTGTAGATAAAAGCTCTGTTCCAAAATCTAGAGTGCTGCCTGCATAGGCAACAAGAATATACTGTCTTAGGGCCAAATTCAAAAGCAGTACTGCATTCATCGTTTGCAGAAGATAATGACATAATGTATTGTTTGACAAGCTACCCAGTTAACAACAAATAAATAAAAAAGTTCTGAGAACGTTTGAAAGTTTTTTGTTCTGTTTTTAGTATCAACATTTTAAGGGAACATTCTATTTTAGAATTTTGCATACATTGTGGGAATGTTATTTTTGAACATTCATAGTAACATTTAAAAAACAGCAGACGAACATAGTTTCAAAAAAACATTCCGTCGATTAATATTTTTTTGTGCTACCATTTTTAGAACATTGTTAAAGACCAGATAACTTTGAACAAACATTCTAATAACGTTACTGGATACATTTTTATTTTAGGGCTGCAAAACGATTAATCGTGATTTATTGCATTCAAAATAAAAGTTTATGTTTACATGCTATATATGAGTGTACTGTGTATATTTATTATGTATATATAAATACACACACATACAGTATATATTAAGGACAAATTTTTGATTTATGTATACAATTTATACAAGTATAAATATATATACATATAAATATATTTTTAAATATATACATATATGTGTGTATTATATATATACATAATAAATATAGACAGTAAACACACACATAGAGTATGTAAACATAAAATTTTATTTTGAATGCGATTAATCACGATTAATAATTTTGCAGCCCTAGTTTATTTAGAACTTTGAGATATTTCCAGAAAGTTCTAAAAATGTCCCGTTAGCTGGGTACATGCACAAATCCATCAAAGCAGTTCATTTTGATTATAAGTATAATTATAATCCATTCGATACCGAATAACATTGATAAAAAGTCTAATGTAAGGATTAGAGTATTGAATTGTTAGCTTAGCATGCTAATGGAAATTTCTATTGAAATCAATTGTTGTTCACCAGGGCAGCTCACTAGGATTTAGAACAGAGCCTTAGACTACATAAAATTTAATAACCATCCATAAACACATACTAACCTCTTCCACAATGCACTGGTCTCTCTCTTTTCTCTCTCTCTCTCTCTCTCTCTCTCTCTCTCTCTCGAATCCCACAAGCAGCAGCATTCATTTCACTCTCAGGTAAACTGAAATAGAGAGATAGGTAGAGAAGGTAGGCGGTGAGCTCCAGTAGTTCTTGTTAGTTCATTCCGCTCTTTCTGCACATGTCAAAATGAATCTCTTTTTTGTTTTGTGCTTGGCAGCATTTCACACCTGCGAGCCCACTGTGTTCACCTGTGGAAATGGCCGTTGTGTGCCATATCACTACCGCTGCGATCACTATAATGACTGCGGGGATAACAGCGACGAGACGGGCTGCCTGTTCCGCCCCTGCGACCCCAACACTGAGTTCACCTGCAGTAACGGTCGCTGCATCGCACAGGAATACGTCTGCAACGGAATAAACAATTGCTACGACAATGGGACCTCGGATGAGCAGAACTGTGGTAAGTGCATTTGCACGGTTACCAAAACAAGTTGCTTGGTTGTTTGTCAACTACTGTATAAATAAGTTGATTTTAAGCGATCCATAATGCATGCTTGTTATAAAACACAGCTGAGAGGACATGTCAGCCAGAGCACACCAAATGCCAGACCACCAACATCTGCATCCCTCGCTCGTACCTGTGTGATGGAGATAATG
>QVTF01020906.1:42500-68493 GCA_003573665.1 Oxygymnocypris stewartii | reverse complement strand
TTGGCACTCATTATATTCGTGCCCCATTCTCTCTCTCTTGCTGGTGATAGATGTGTTTTCCTGGCACCCTCTGGCTGTTCATTTGCACCAATGACAGTGAATTAATCTTGTATCATCATTAGTTCTCTTTCACCTTCATGACTCCCTCCAGAGTAAACATTCGCTCAGATAATGTCAGATCAGCCGGCCCATTGTGCTCAACTTTATCATTCACGTTTTTTCCCGTTTCCTGCAAAAGAAACATTTAGACCCAAATGTTAAGTTGCAAATGGCAATCTGGCCTGCACTTTGTATTTAAAGCAGTCCTGACCTTATCTTTGTTTGTGTGTATGTTTGGAGAAGGTGGGTGGAGGGAGGAGGCATTGGTGACATCACTATCAGGGAGGATCCGAATGGACAGGAAAGTCAATTAGAGTTTAACTGAGTTTACCAGCTGGTAAGAGAGAGAGAGCGAGCGAGAGCGAGGGAGGAAAAAGGGGAGGAGAGCACAAAAGAGAAGTACAGACAGATTGAGAGAGGAAGGGAGAAAGTCAGCTACAAAGCCAGAGGGACAGAAGGGAAATTTAGCCAGCACAAATTTCCAATTCTTCCAATTCTCTCATATAGTTCATTATCCTGGTCTCTTTCTTAGCTTTTATTTTGCGTCCTGGTCCTGGCATAATCCGGTCCGGTAAGCCACAGGGAAGCCGGTGGATGTTTTTTAAGAGCGCACTTCTCTGACACTCAGAAGAGGATGAGTGCTTGAGGACAAGCTGGAGAGGCTGACGAGGTACATTCACTTTCCCAGGAGAGGCAGACGGTGTCCACTCCATCCTCAGGAGCGAATGAGAGGAGAGGGTTGTAACACTGGAGCTCAAGGACAAACCATGGACTCTGCACACCTCCCACTTCACCTGGACGTGAGTACCAACCTCCGCAGAACACCTTGACACTTGCAACATCAGTTGTATCCTGTGTCATGGTCAAAACTAGTGGCAATTTCTTGTGTAGAATATCTAAACTTGTTTGAATTGAGATACATTGACTTGACAATTTGAGAATTTGAAAATAATTCCAAATGCACAAATCATATAAACTTTACTAAGGTTTTTGCTTATTTGCTGTAAACAAGTTTTATCTCACAGAATTTCACTTCTCAGGTCAATTGATCTTATTTTAAGTATATATAGACAATGGAAAACAAGACAATATGTACAAAAGCAATTAAGAAAATTATATTCTGCAGTGTGTGACTCAACTCTGACACATCAAACAACCACCAATTCCTTACCAAACTGTCGGCTCCATGCTAAAAATTCACACGTGTTACTCACCAAACCCAATGACAGATTCATAGTGGAGATGCATCCTCAGAACATGTGAAACAGGCAGGTCAATGTTTCCGTCAAAGGCAAAAGGCAGTCAGTTTTCTAAGTTCTAAGATTACCTTGCTGGAGCATGCAGAATAAATTACTGTGGAGAGTAGATCGTTGCTGTCCAAGGCTGGCAGAGAGCTGAATATATGCTTTTAACTTGAGGGATAAAATGTACAGCAAACAAACAGGCAAGCCATTTGCTAACCGGATAAATCATAAAGACACAATCTGGCCGAAAAAAGGAAGTTGTGATATGTAATGTGTCTTTTCAGAGCTTACAAAATGGGATGTTACAATGTCGTATTAACTAAAATAGATCATACATTTAGCTCCTTCAGCATTTGCCAGATGATAATACAACCATGTCTGAGGGTTTCGGGACCGTTGAAAAAGGTCAAATTGATAACATAATGTTATGTGGGGGTTAGGGGAGGATTCTGGGAGGAATTTTTTTTGTCTGGTCTACTCTACTCATCCTTGGAGACCACTTTAGTCTGTTCTTAGCTGACCCTTTGGTAAGCTGCATAGAAAGTGGGTGTATGTTCCTATAACTGTATCTGTTCTAGTGGGTGTTTTTCAGTCTGTAACAGTGGGGTGCATGTGTATGTGTGTACACAGAGGATTGTTACACTGAATGTTATGGGGCACAATCTGTCATTGTCTCTTAATCGGTCCAGCTGGTATAAATTACTTTTGTGTGCTAATATACTCCAAAAAAACTACCCCTGCGGGCTACCTGCAATATTATTCTAATGATTTCATGTCTTTAATGCAGCAGAACAGAGGCACAGCTCTACCATTTGTGACTTCTCACATGCCACGGGGACTCAAGATATAGTGTGGGTACCTTTTACATCTTAAAACGTAGCACAGTTCATGTTTAAGAGTGTTCCTTCAAGAACAAAATGACAAAATGGAGAGGGAGGGAGCGATCTGGGGAGAAGCAGTCTAGGGAATGAACGAAAGGAAGAACAACAGGAAAGGAGAGTGGAGGGATTGAGGTACGGAGTGAAATGTGAAACACGAAGACAGCAGTGGAGGATAAATCAGCAACAAGCAGAGGCACCATGACCCCTACGGCCCTGCACTGCTGACTTCTGGGTAAATATGAAAGGGAAAAACATGAGAGAGAGAGAACTTGCTTTTCCTAGAACTGTGTAACATTATATCAATTCTGGAAGTCATGCTTTACAGGAAGAGAACTGATAAGAATAATAAAAATAGGGGTGGGGGTGGAAAGAAAGCTGAAAGAGATAAGTGGATGCAAAGAAACCCTGACCTCCACTCTGAGGTCGACAGACCATGTCGCTCTGGTAATGGCACGAGTCTGGCCGACCTTTCCTCTGCCGGGGTCACCTCTCACCGTCTGTTCTGGAGTCTAAGAAACGCCTCTTTCCGCCCTCTCTGTCTGATTACTGCTCTCCCTGTAGAGGAAGTGATTACATGTCGAATCCAATCACAACAGAAACCATAATACGTATATGGCCCAAACACACACCGATGGGGGGTGGGACTGCAGGGAAGACAGAAGCGAAGGAGTCTAATGAAGGTTTAGTGGGGAGGCGGCATTCAAGAGAACACCTCCATCTAGAAGTTACACCTCTGTGAGCTCCCACTGGGTGGAACAATTGAGTGGATGGGTAAAAGCCGCTTAATCTACTTTACTGCCGGATGCTGTAGGCGTGGGGGACTGTCTTATCCTATGTGTCCTCTGAGGATTCGGCTGGAGTTTGGTGAATGAGTGTGAGCAAGATGAGGGGACGTAGAGGATAGCATACATTCTCTTTTTCAGTGCATTTAACACCTCAGTTGAGTGTAATCCAAGACTCTCAAAGGAGTCACTGCTCAGCAAGTCCTGACTTGACAAATTCTACATCAAAAGACCATTTAGTTTGTCTAAGATGTAAGTGTTCTTGGCCTGTGTGAGACCACCCAGCACCTTGTAGAGGCATACTTTAGGCTAAATACGAGATAAGCTCTATATAGGCCATGGTAGCTGTTGAAACCACAGAAATAATTTAGACTAATCCTTCAGTATGTAAAAACCGACTGTGTGTTTAAATAAGGCCAAACATACAATGGATGCCCCGTTGACTTCCACTGTAATTCAATTTCAGCTGAAGCTGTTGATAGAGTTGCATTTAATCCAATATATTAATTTAACAGTGTTTCTATCAAAGCTCTCAAATGATCCCTTCAACACCTCTCACAAACTCCACCAAAGTACGTATTTGTAAAGGACCCATTGAAGGCTTATGCTAGCTTAGAGATGGGACCAATGGGAAGTATAGTCCAATACTGTAAGCTTTGAGAAAATTGTGTCACTAATGGATGACAGCTTGCAACAATTAGCTGTTACTGAAAGGAAGGAGATCTAAGTGCAGGAGGGTCTAAGTGTTGAGTGCCAATTTGTCCTTTTATATATATTTTTTTCAGGTAGAATTCATCTTGCATAGCAGTGACGTAAACAGGGCCCAAATTCAGGCCATACATGTTATATTAAACGTTTCAAATCTTTCAATTTCTTCAATCTTCAATTTCTTCTTTGATTTCTTTATTCTGCACAAGATATAAATGAAGAGATACAATTCACTTTTATGCTCCCAAAATTGTTGACAAATATGTATAGACTAGGATAAATGTATGAAAAACAGCTATAAAACATGGCAATTTTAAACCTCTCACTCTCAAATTACTTTTGAAAGGTGATATAATCATTCATGAAATGATCGTGTGCCTCATGAGCATCCTAGAATAAGTCACGCCACATAATGTACATAATATAGCATAACATAGCCTAGCATAAGGCTGTATAAATTTGCAAGTAAGTAAGTTTCCAAGCTTTTCATGAACACAGTGCACCAATGCTCTATGTCTTGGGTTATTCTCATTTGTCAGTTAAATCAACTCAAGAGACACGGGCATAAATAATTGGTCTAACATGCCCATTGTAGACCTCTAAATCAAACTGCACAAACCATAATCTCTGTAAAACTACTTAAGTTCCCTAATGACACTGTTTCTGCGATTACGGTCTCCAAAACAACAAATACCAGTAAATCAACAACAAAAACACAAAGCGATAGTTTCTTACCGCTCTATGTAACAAACCAGACCATTAGCGCTAAATCAGCCAACATATACAGTAAGGCAAATCAAAGACACATGGCTCGAGGGCTAAAACTAAAACTATTCAGGTATTCATACATTGACTGGAATAAACACTATCCATTATTGGAATAGTTCACCCAAAAATAAAATGTCTGTCATTGTCCATTCCAAACCTGTATGATGGCATTTATACATACAGTGAAAGTCAATGGGGTTCAAAATAGCAATGAAAAACAAACTTTTTTAAATATCTTAAGAAGTCTCACAATGGATCCTCTTTTTATCTTTCTGCAGGTCCAACATGTTCCCTGCTAGCCTACTGGTTCTGATGATCCTGCTGCTACCTCAGGTCTCATCAGGTCAACAGGAGGTTCCCAGTCAGACTCATGGAAACCTTGGTAGTCCTCTGGAACCTAGTTTGGCCCATACCATTCAAAACCTCCTGCTGACCCGCCTGGGCCTACAGTCACACCCCAAACCCAGTACAGAGGCACGGGTGCCCCAGTATCTTCTAGACTGTATCGATTCCACACTCAACAGTTCCATTTTGTTGAAGACCCAGAGTTTAGCTACCCCTCCCAGCATGTGCAAGGAGCCAACACAGTCCGATGCTTTCACCACACAGGTATGAGCAGCTATTGCACTAGGTCATAGGAACACAGATTCCCTTGGCAGTCATAAAAGGCTAAATTTACCATAAACACAGCACAGAGACGTGTGGAAGTCAATTAACCTGCCTTAGGTGCCAGGATGCCCACTGAAAAAGCTACCCATGGATTCAATGTTCTGATATTTTTCACTCGAGTCTTGGCATCAGCGTAGACACCTTGGAACAAGTTAAGAAAGACGAGGCTTATTTTCACAAGTGCTCCTAGCAAATGATGTGCAATTATTATTTAGTTGGACAATTATGCCATTACCCAGAAACCAAGTTTTTGAACATGATGGAAATAAAGTATTTCACAGCTTAAGAACTTTTTCTCTCTTTTTTCTCATCTAGATTCTACAGTCCAGAGTGTTCCAGAAGAGCAGAAAACAACAGGGGACATCATTCACATTGGCTTCAATCTGTCCTCCATTCCGTCAGAAGAGAGCGTGGTGTCGGCAGAGCTGCGTTTCATGCACGAAGGATCAAGTGAAGACTCTCATGTGGTCAGCCTTTATCTTTCCAGCAGTGAACCTGCATCAAAGCCCACACTGATCCATTCACGCCCACTGACTAGAGATCGTAAGACCACAGAACTCTGGGAAACATTTCCCCTGGATGGAGAAGTGTTTCAGAATCTATCTGAGAAGTCAGGGAGCCTGTCTTTCATTCTGGACATCATTGCTGATAATAACAGCAGTCTTTCCAAGGAGAGACATCTGCGTGTGCGCAGGTCCACTGGGCAGGATGAGCACAGTTGGGTGAGGCAGAGGCCGTTGCTTGTGACTTACAGTCACGATGGCCGCAGCGAGCCCTTTGTGCCCCTCAAAAAGCAGACCCCTGCTGGCAGACGAGGCAGAGGCAGATGGACCGGGAGCAGGTTTAAGGGTGATAGGGGTCAGGGCTCTGACACAAGTTGGCGGGTGGGATGGAATGAAAGGCGAGTGAAACGACATGGTGGGAGGGCTGCAAAGCTCAAACGGCTCTCCCGCGCTCGCTGCCGTCGACACCCGCTGTACGTGGACTTCAAAGATGTAGGTTGGAATAAATGGATCGTGGCCCCGTCCGGTTTACGATGCTTTCTTTTGCCTCGGAGAGTGCCGCTTCCCACTGGCTGACCATATGAATTCATCTAGCCATGCTATGGTGCAGACCGCTGGTCAACTCTGTAAACGGAGCCGTGCCGCGGGCCTGCTGTGTGCCAACAGCCCTTAGCCCCATCGCCCTCCTCTACCTGACCAGGAGGAACGTGTGGTGTTGAAAAACTATCAAGACATGGTGGTGGAGGGCTGTGGGTGTCGATAGCAAAATGCTCATGGAATAGATAAGAAACAGTGGACTGTAAAAATAGGATTAAAGCAGTAAGTGAGAAAGAAAGCAAGGTAAAACGGTCATACTAAAAACATGAGCACCTTCCCGTAGTCCTCTGGAACCCAGCTTTGACTTCTTGTGTCCAATGAAGCATTGTATTTTTGTGAACAACGACCCTTAGAAGCACTCAGTCCCAACGTGACGTGTCTGTCTTATGTAGTACACTCCAGCTTTCTGTCTTGTTGGTGTCCAGTAGCTACAGTATGTTCTTGTTGTTGTGTCCTTCCTGCTCCTGTTTTGTGCATCTTTTCCTCATAACCATTACGCCATTGACAACTCAAAGGACCAAGAAGTGACCGTGGACTCTTATTGAGCATTTGATGCTGGGCAGACTTAAACCTGAGGGGAGACAAAAAGAAAACTGAACTCATCATCTCTGGTTGCAAAAAAAAACTTCAAAGTATGCACTGTGACAGAGACTATAACTGATTACAGGGCACTTCTCCTTATGAGCTATTTAAAAATCACCAAGAATTATTATGTTATTGTCTGAATGTCTTAGTGCTATTATTTATGGTGACCTGTTATTTTTTTATGTATGGTGCAGTCCAAAGAAAAGTTTGCTATACAAATACTTCTGTGGTAGTAAAGTAAATCTAATTTAAGAATGCATCAATATATATCTATTTAAATAGCAGAAAATATGGAATATTTAATCTTGACAAATACTGCAGATATATAAGTACCAGAACGCCTTATAGATCATTTTAAAGCCAGTTAAAACTGGTGTTACTCATCTATTATTTGTACAACCACAGCACTGAATCATGGCAGCTTTATATAGGCATTGGCTGAACTAGGAGGGCTCTTTCATTATAATTAAAGCTTTGTGAAACAAAGAAAATTGCCTAAACATTCCACGGTGCCAGATGTTATGTTATGTGCCATAGGTGTGCAAGCTTGCTACGTGGTATTATACATAACTTTGTGTCTATTGTCATCGTGTAGTAATCACACAAGTGTTGACCAAACTGTTTGTATTTATAGACAACAGGTTAAAAAAAAATTGTCCGATCTTATTCCGATGTTCTGCCATGAATAGCTGATTATATTTTAGTGTGATGCTTTATGTGCAGTTTAAACAAAAGCCTTGAGAATGTCTGACATTGTCTAGAGCCATTGTGACGTGTGTAATAATAAACAGCAAACTCATCAGGCAGTTCTACTTATCTCAATCTTTGATTGCTTTTTTACAGAATTGCTTTCCTAAATTTGAAATATTACAGAGTAGTTAACATGACATAAATAGATACAAGCTTTGATCAGCCTTGTTTTAGAGGCTTCCGTGCCCTGGGACACTAGCTAGACCAGCTTAAGCCAGTTAAGACTAGTTAATTTAGCAAGGTACCGTAATTTTAGTATGGAAGTAAAAATGTAGAGAGAAAGTTATCTGGTCGAAGGGATCTGAAGTGATAGGAAGAGACTTCTCACACACTGTAAAATATCTGCATAAGTTCATCAGCCCTCATTATAGATTCTTTCTCAACATCTGTTTTTCATCCTGCTAAGGATCTTGGACCCAGTCCGCAGCGGTCTTGATGTTCATTCATCTCATGGTAATGAGAGGAGCTTGAGTATTCTCAGCTCCTTAAGCCTTTGGAGACTGAAAAGACAAAGATTGAAAATTACAATACAGATGGCTCATTAGTGTTACATCTATCTTCTACAGTGTGTGTGTGTGTGTGTGTGTGTGTGTGTGTGTGTGAGAGAGAGAGAGAGAGAGAGAGAGAGAGAGAGAGAGAGAGAGAGAGGTCCAAATCAAACTTATATTTTGAATTTAAATAGATGTCAAAATTTCCACATCATCAAAAGGAATATGTGGAAGACTACATGAAACATCTTAAAAGTAACACTAAAGCCACATACTTGTAGGAAAATGACCTTTGACCTGTGATGTCTTCTTTCTCATCCCCAAATCTCTGTTTGCCATCACAAACAGAGCTTATCTTGCCAGGTGTGAGGGTCGGGTTGGCCTATGAACTGAACTGCAGTGGCCTTGACATATTCACATATATACAGCATATTCCCACAACCATAAATCAACAACGAGGTCCATACAGCACCCATGGGAAAGCATTGGTTATGTTCATAAAATAAAATAAATTTCAATTTATGTGCACTTAATGCTTCTACGAACAGCCAATTATACACCCTGTTTGTCTTTCATCTCTGCCACCCTAAAAATCTTTGATAAACTCAATTGTCAACACCCAATTTATAATAGCCTAATTAGTCCTCTTAAAAATTAGCCCTCTGTGATTAAGCGATCGCTCTTTTCATGTCTACTCTAAACAAAAGCTGCTGATTACTCACAGACAGTGATGAGACCTCAGCATAATAAGTCAAGAGAAACAGAATGAAGCTGCTAGCATTCAAACAGTTGTGCTTGAAGTCTTCACGTGTCTAGACATAGTGTTGTTGAGCAACACTCCAGCTTCACAAAGTAGTACTGTTTGAAAAGAACAGAACCAGATATGAAATGATAAAACGTTCTGTTATGTTTAAAGCTGCATTCAGTAGTTTGATGCTAACGTAAACAAATATTACACATTAAGTAATAAATTGTGTTTTTGTGATCTGAATGGCGTACACAGTTTTCTATTAAACGTTTGTTAATTATGTATGGTGTGATACTCTTAATATATTTCACCAAGCTGGAATAAAGTGGCCAGTGATGTTTCGCTAAACGTCAAAGAGAATACTCGCGAAGTGAAAATTAGACAATGGAACATTCTTATCATTGGGCTTTACCAGCAGAGGCAACGGGATGATTAGTACTTGTACGGATGAAAAAGCAGAAACGTTTTTTAGACGTAAGACCAACAAATACAAAAACTAGTGCAGAAATTGGTACAGCAGTCAGTTCATCATCAGCTGATCATTTTGTAGATAAGCACAAATGACTGTCTTGTTTTCAGAAGAATAAGATGTGGTAAGCAAAATAATCTTCTTTCAAACAGAAAACATGATTTTTTTGTTTGGCAAAACATTGGCAGATTATTTTGCTTGTTTCAAGATTAATTTTACTTAATCACTTAATTTTGACAGTAATTTTTGCTTATCTAGAAAATCCTCCTCGATTTAAGAATTTCTAGATATTTTGGCTGGAAACAAGACAAATAATCTAAGTAAGAAAAGCATTTTTTGCAGTGTTAGGCTACTCAATGATGGTAAGTTTATTCACACCAACAGCCACAAGACAACACAGAATTAACTACCAACTAAGATTTTGGCCTCAAAACTATTCTAGCCTAAAACGATACACATCTTCATCAAGAAATTCCAGACACCAGTCTACAAAGTTTATATCTCACTGGTCTGTGAGTTTTTTTATTTCTTTTTTCAAGCAAACTTAAAAAGAAAACTGCATTTTGTGGGTGAGTTCTCTCACCCTGTGTGAGGATGTGCATGTTAAAGGTTTGAAAAGGTGTGAAAAGGTCTCTAGACATTCTGTTTGAGATCTATGGTAAATCAACTCTGAAAGGTGTCCATTGGGTCCCCCATGAATGACAAGTTGAAAAACTAGCCAGACATCTTTTCCTCCATTTAGTCCCACCTTTCCACTCATAGTATGCAAGTAGTCTGCAACGTGTCAAAACCACAATTGGCCTGGGTATGCATTTAAAGGTTATGAACAGAATTAATAGGTGTGAGGTGTTCATTTTCAACCTTTTGCAGAGGCGATGTTCCCATTTATTTCATCAAAGGCCATCCTCTTTACTTTCCAAGTGTAGGTCAGACTACATTTATTGCCAACCATTTTAGCTGACAGGAGTCCTAGCTCTCTCATTTAGTAATTCAATTTAGTTAATTACCACATTTCAAATGACACCAAAGGTCTACATAACTCTAAGTACTCTATGTAATGTTACTCTATTACATCTGGTTCATAATAACTTCATATATTTTTCTTTTTCATATGAAGAATTTGGAGAAACATTGTGTTTGTTTCTGTGTGTTCACTTACAGGGGTGTCAAATCTTGTTTCTGGAGGGCCACTGACCTGCAGAGTTTAGCCAAAGCCCTTGGAAAGCAAGCATGCAACCTTTATGTAAAAAATCACAGCGGGAAATGCTAATGCTGAGGCCACAGGTATGTATTGGCGGTGCGCAGGGAAGGAGACCAGAGGTCATTGTATGATTAGCTGAGGTGCCTCACGTGATCCAAGCTGGCCGTTATGCTTTTTTCAGTGGTAATTAAAACAGACTGTCTCATCTCCCAATAGTAAGACAATCTCTGGTTTAGCTCCATCCCTAAATAAACACATCTGATCCAGCTAATCAAGATTTTCCGACTGCGTCTGAAAACTGGAAACTGCTGCCTTCGAAGGACACATTTCAAGGCCCATTCAAATCCAATGTTAGCTTCACTTCCTGTCTCCTGAGATACCTTCATCTGGTTGATTTTTGAAGGCAGCACAGATGTATCTTTTACTGTATTTGATATCCCATAATCCCGTGCATTCCATTCCATGATTGTTGAGCAAAAATAAAATAAATTTGGCATCTGAAAGTTGCATTTTGGTGGTCAAATTGTAAGTAAATGTACATTTATGAACTTTTTGCACTTCTGATGATATTTCTAGTGAGAAATCAGCATTACAGTAATTAAATATTCGCTTAGTTATCACCAAAACTTGTTCTGTTTGTTTTTGTACACAAGCTGTTTTATTGATGTCTTTCCACAATTGAAACACTGATTTGGGCGATTACATGAGATGTTCTTTCATGTTTATTTTGCATTAAATCTAGTAACTGAGATGTTTATACCACAACATAACAGCATGTATTGTCTGAATTTCCTGAAAAAATAAGTCTTGTACCAAATATTTACAATCGTTATTATTGTTACAAATACGTGTATGTACCAGGGATATTCCCACCTGGAAAGGTGAGCATCTCTCAAATTAGCTGAGAATGTTGGTTAAACAATTCAAAACTCACAAACTTGAGGCTTTGATTGGTAGTATAGCTGACATAAGCAAGATAATTGAAACATAGATTAGAGATGGGGATAGGTGGGGAGATAAGAAGCTGTACCTTAAACCAGTGTTTCCCCAACCTTGAAAAAGAATGTCTTCTTTATCTGACCCATCTATTTAAGTCTTGGGGTCTCTATGAAAAGCAGAGGAGTTGAATCAGGTGTGCATCAGTAGGAAGAGTCTGGAAATGTGTAGTGTTGCTGTGCCTGCAGGAGCAGAGTATGGAAACACTGCCCTGACTGCTGAGTTTGGCTACAGTCCTAATTAAACACACCTAATCAAGATCTTCAGGATAACTAGAAACTTCCAGGTTGGAAACTAAACTCTGCAGGAAGATGAGCCTCCAGGGGCATAATTTGGACACCCATGGGAAAACATGTGCTGGTCACTGATCCCCGTCATGGAACACTGGTACCCCCACAATATGTCTGAATAAGCTTCAAGCTAATTGGTAAGCTGGTAAACCTGCAACCCCAGAACCTAACAAGTTGGCTGGGAAGAGTATGGCTTTGTGGGAAATGGAAACCTAAAGCAAGAACTTGGACAAGGACTTAATGGTAGTGAAGGTAATCACACACATGCACACGTGGACCAACCAAAAATCCTTCCTCTCTTTCTCTCTTCCATTTTCAGTCTGCTCCTTCCCCCACAGCCCGAGATGAAAAATGATGTTTTTACAGGTGTCTCGCGATGCGGATGCTATCCCGCTCGGCTGGAATTCACATTCGTTGCTCCCCTCACTTTTGCCTTCTCTCTCCCTCTCTCCAAGGTCCGTCTGCCAGACTACGTGTAGCTCGGCCAGTGCCCTGCTTCGAGTGGATGCAATGGGAGATATATCACCAAACATTAGAGCAAGAGGTTGGCTCAAGTAGATCTGAGCTCAACTTTTACAGGTACCCTGTGGTCAGCCTGTGTTGACTCAGTTGTTGTGTCTGCCTGCCTATATCTCATGTACAAGCCCTCGATGGCTCCTGTAGACTCTCAGGAATGATCTGTGGAGAAGCAATAAAAGCAACCAAGATGAATTACAATGACTCAATGTGCTCCCTACTGGACTGGGGTTCACATACCTACTCACCTGCTTTTGTGCAAACACAGTGAGGTCAAAGTACTGAAAATATGATTTGATGTGGTCTATTGGAAAATTAGGTTTATGCAGACATACTAGAACAGCACATTGAAAAGCTTCCTCTATAGTTCACCCTGACTATTACGGAAACTACACTGCTTAGTTAGAATTTGACATGGCTATGATGCCACAACTATAGAGCACAAAATGCTGCAACTTCAGAAAACACATGCAAATTGAAAAAGCACCAGAAAATGTAGAAAATATCTTCTTCAGTTCGAAAGCACATGTGCTAATAAATACTCACAACACAAAAAATGCACTGCAATTACTCACAACCCAACCAAATACAGAAATTTGCAAGTAGTACAAACTTCAACAAAATTGCTTAAAAAAAATAAATGAACTATGTTATATTTTTATATTTGAGGCACATATCTGTTTTTGTTTGTGTTGTATTTGCAGCACATTTCTGTTCTTGAAATGCATGTTTCTTTATTGTTGAGCTGTGAGCATTTGCAGAGCTTGTGTTGTAAAACTGATGAAGATGTTTTCTTAATTTGCAGGTGTTTTTTTCTATTTGCCTGTGTTTTATCATTTGCAGCACGTTGAACTCCTTCGGCCACCGTACACAACCTTGTCTTTAAGTGAATATATCACTATATCAGCTATTTGGTATTCAGGAGCATGGTCCACCATATAGGGTCAACTACTATGGAGGTTACCCAATCAAAGGTACAAAGGTGTACCTTCTGAAAAGGTACTGCCCAAATGACATCTATCATACTTTTATTTCTGATGGTGTATTCGCACCAGGACAGTCCACTAGTTCACTTGCGGTCAAGTTCACCGTTTGATCACTTTGGACAAATTTGGACCAAATACAATGTTGATTTGTTTTTTTGTTTTTTGGTGTGGTTTACTTTCACACTGCTCTTTTTGCAGAAAATTGTGAACAAAACGACACGTGTGCTTAAGGTCATTCATTCATTGGTTCATCCATTCAACCGTACCAGAGTTTGTTTGGAAGCGGACCGTGACCACCTCTTCAGCTGGGTACAGGTTTTTGGTCAGCACCGGAATGCGATTGCTGTATTCACACCTGCTCTAAAGATCCGCACCAAAGGGGGAAACGAACTTGAGTTCGATTCAATCAAACCAAACAAGACAGGTGTGAATACACTATGAGAGAGCACAAGAGATCGTCTTTCGAATAGTTTGGGACTATTCTAGAGTTAATCAATTTTCGAAAGTCCCAGTTTGAGTCCAACCTACAGCATTAGTAAACATGGTTGTCAATCCAAAATACAGACTGCATAAAACAAACATATATAAATCTTAATGATACAGTAACACCACAGCCTGGGCAGCATATCTTAAAAGCATTGAAAGCCTAAGTAGAATGTACTGTAGAAACCGTGGCACTGGCGGTCAGTTCAGGGCCAGACAGAGGGTGCCAAACCATAACTTGGTTCAGGTTTTCAGTCAAAATAAACCAAGATAAAACCTTGACTATAATTACAAGATATCTTCAGGGAAAAAATAAAATACTATAGCCATGAATAATATAGCCCCTTTAATATAGCATGCAGGAATACTGAAACGCAGCATGACTGAGAGTTTGTTGGCCAACATGAGAGGACAAGAAAAGCGAGGAACGAAGAAAGGGAAGAGGGGGAAAGAGAGAGAGTTGGAAATGAAAAAAAACGGAAGGAAGAGAAGTTAAGACAGCTGTTCGGCTGTTTACTCCTCAGATGAAGCCCACAGAAGAGCAGCAGGCAGGAAAGGTGGGAGGCTGGTTGCCAGGATAGAATCATCATAGAGTGTGTTTTATGACTTTCACATACAAAGTGCTACAAGGACTAGACAGGAGCGAGGGTCAATAGCAACAGTGCCTAGTACATCAGCCCGGTAAACAGAAACAGAGAGTCCTCCAAGCGGCACAGCAGGTCTTCTCATTATAGCACTATCTGTCAACAGCATACGAGTGTACCTACTTTAAGACAGTTTCCATGACATGCCAAATAAAGAGTGACTAATGAGTTTATGCTGTTGTAAAACCTTTCACAAAATTAACAAGCTGAAATGTCCGGAGATAAGCCGCTCAATCTTTTATAATAACTAGGACTGTCAATTAAATTACTTGCATGATAGTTTGATTAATTAATTGAATTACGTGCAATTAATCAACTGTAATTTAAAAAAAAGTCACAACCCAAATGAAGATAATTCAAAGACATCATTGTGGCAGACAAATTATTAAACAGACCAGTGGTTCTCAACCTTTTTGACTTCAAGGCTCCAAGTTTTTTCAAGACGATATTCAAAGCACCACCTCTCCCTGCTCTTTGATGATAATGGCACTCAATTTAAACACGCATTGCAGCCACCCATATCATTTGGGATTGGTTCTCAAGGTCAAGGTTTATTTATTTGTCACATAATAAATTATACAGGGTATAATCAGAAGTGAAATGTAGATCAAATCAGGTCTGCTCAGTGGACAGTGCAAAGAATAAAAATTATATAAAATTAACACCACACGAGCATATATATATATATATATATATAGGTAAAAAAGAGAAATAAAGAGTAAAATGTGCAATAGAATAAGAAAAGTGCAAAACAAGTAAGATGTGCAAAAACAGTATATGGGACTTAATAAATAGTAATATGAACAAGAGGGATGAGAGGGATGTGCAAACGGGTTGTACTGGGTATGTACACATTAGCAGCAATACAGATGATGAGAATATGAATGTTGGTTCTTAAAGAAAATAAAAGCAACCTACAATAAGGATTACTACATCTTTTTGACATTATATTGAAACAAATAAACAGCTCTGTGTACACTTTGACAAATTGTTTGGTTTATGCTCAATTGAAAAAAATGCAGGATTGATTTGTGCTCAATGAGAAAAAAATTACATCAGGATTGCAGTGACAAAAAAAAGGTAAAGAGAGAGTATACTGCTCTTTTGGAGTGGTCAAAATCAGTTGACATTTTGAAGATCTTAATTTAGAACCATTTTAAGCATTTCAAATGTAATTAATTTAATGAACAGGAACAATAATTGTATTATTTCCCTAATAACCACTCATCATAACTGAACAATTGATGTGAGGAATGTCCTAGCCAGTTCTGGCTGGGTGGTCTCGGGCTAAGGTTAAACAACAAGCAGAAATTGATTTCACTAAAATCATTGCATTAAGAATTGTTCCCTGAACAAGCGCGTTCTTATGTATCTGGGGGGAGCTGTCACAATATTTCAACGTGGCTACTGTATTACAAAGACTCCTCATTCCCCGCCAGTGAAAAAGAGGGGGTGAAAACGGGAAGAGGAAGAGCGGTAGGCCAGAGTTTTTCCACTAAAGTAGAGTATAATTTCGGATATATGTGGGGTTTTTACTTTTTACAGCAGGAACACAACGAGATCCTCGTTGGTATTTATCACGTCCATAACTATGGAATTATGGTCGTGAAAGAAGCAAAACGATTGAGTAAATGAGAGCTGTTCAATGAATAAAATGACTATCTGAGAAAAAAAGAGAGTTCATCGAATATGATAGATGGTCACCAAGGGTGACATTACCTAAAAAACCTCATCCTTCCATTTTCCCCTCACCTCCTCTCTGTTCTCCACTCGTTTTAAGTCAGCTCCGGGTTTTCTACAAGCATTTTTTCCTATTTTACATCCTTTCCAAGAGAAAAGGGCCTCATTACATTTGCACATGTCCCCCTTCTCGAAAACATGGCCGCTAACAGGCAGATGAATGACTGCAACCGATTACCTTGCACAGTACATGATGCTCCTGAGAAGCATTAAAGTGTATTCCATTCTTTCCAGAAAAGCCAAGAGAAAGACAGGAGGAGGAGGAAGGAGTTAAGAAGAAGAGGCCTGGCAGAGAGAGATTAGATTAGCACTTTAAAACATCTGTGAAGTCGTCCAGCCCAAACTCCGGCTTCCCGACAGATTACCCCTCCATCTCGTAATTCTTCAGCCCCTTTCCCGCCTCTGATCTGTTTTCCTCTCATTGCGCCTGTTTATTTCCCCAGTCTCTCCATCCGTCGTCGGCCGCTCTGAATCGTAAAACACATTAAGAGGCTTCTAGCGTCTGCGGTCGCGCCACTTTCAAAGGAAGACGGTGGTTTGGCAACATCACCGAAATATGAAGAATATAAACTTTATTTACACATAACACCTTTGTATTCACACTGCTCAACTCACGTCTAGGCTGGGTTACCAGAAAGAGGACCACCGAGGCTTTCGAACCTTGAGTTTTGGATGTCGAAAGGGAATATCATGACAGATTAAATCAAAAGGACAAACACATGTAAGCCTTTGAAGCACTACATTTAGCCTCACATGCTTTAAAACTACAAGTCCAGTGAGCTGTTATTGTCGAAAATTCCCATCCTCATCCCAAGAGTGTCTGCCAAGTCCGAGAGGGATTTTAAAGAAGTGATAATGTGCAGTCCTATGATGCTCATCCAGGAAAATCAGCAAAGGGACATGGACATGTGTGTTAGTCTTTAAATGCCTTTTCCTCCCACAGCTCAAAACTCTTCCTGCAGTGTGAAAGACAACATTATCCCACACCCCACACACATATACACTACAACACACACACACCCAGTCCAGAAGGAGACGTCAGCTGGGACCTGGGGTTTATGAGTCCATTCTCATAATCACTATTAAGCCTACCTGTCCTGCGTGAAACAGACCATTGACTAAGAAGCAAGCAAAAACAGCACCACAGGGATGATATGCATCCTCACAACACCCAGTAGGCTTCATTATTCTTCCCAAAGAGAGGTGCTGATCTGTGAAGCCCACGCAAAACCAAATCAGCTCCTCTGTTTGTAGAATCTGACACTAGCAAATTCCTCTTAACATCTCATTTCATGACCTCTTTCGCCACCAAATTTATCTTGCTTGTTGTGCCTTTGGAGACTATTTAAAATTCAGTGATTAGGAAGACCTCAGAATTTCTTCGTGGGCGTATTGCATGTGATTTATCCTCTGCTGGTGGATACCGTAACTACACTATCATGCTGTAAAAAATGTCTTTCTCCTTTGAAGACCATCCTAATGGAACAATGTCATTATTTGCATTGCTAATACGTATTGTAGATGAGATTTTTCAGAAGCCTTGAAATGGACTTGGATGTGGATAAGCGTTCATGCTCTCGGGTTGTTTATCTGTTGCCCCTGAAGAATCTGTCAATGGTGTTTACGCCAAACTCATTGGGTTCAAAGTTTCAGCTGTCAAGATGGATTTCTCCAGCTGCTATAAACCTCCTTGGATGTTACTGAACCAAATGTTAACCATGGCAAGGTGCAACCACATAGAAATCATCGAAAAAACACCAAATCAACAAGTTATGTGACTTAAAACTTGACCAAATGCATAGCTTTTAATCTATTTCTCTTAACAAAAGGTGTCATCTGGGGCCATGTTTTGATTTAACATTGTTCTTCTTATTAAAACATACTGTATTAGAACATAATGGGGTAAATATTCAGATTTCTTCTGGAAGTACAGTACTATCCTTCACTTCCTTCTGCAGCTATTTCCAGTACTGACATCCAACATCAATATGTTTTCAAACGTATTATTTTCTCACCCTATTCTAGTTTGCACAGCAACACTTAGAGATGAGAGCATCTCAGGTGAATTATTTCCAAAGCTGTGGCTACATTCAAAAAAGTATAGCATAGAATAATAGTGAAACATGTTTGGGTAGCAAAACATTACAGTGAACATGTGCAAAGTAAGCAAAAATATAATTGTCAGTGGAAAATGTATGTGGGATGCATCTTTTCTTCTCCCACTTGATTTCTTTGAAAATATGCAGTAGATTGAGTTCAACGCAAAACCTCATGCAAGCCACTCAAAACTACCGTGAGAGGTAAGAAACAAACACAGGCCGCTAAAACACAGACCTCCCAGTGTGGTTTCAACCTTTACCAAACATCACTTTTTAATGATAGTAATGAGAGTCGAGCTCAATAAGACAATCCCTCTCGCACTGAAATAATAACGGTGTTCACTGTCACAGAAGTAAAAACAGAGTTTTACATTTTCATGCCAGTGCATCTTTACAAATGCAAAAGGTTGAAGAAACCGTAAACCAAAGAATGAACAAAAACAACAGTAATAGATACAGTTAAATATCAACATTATGTGCATTACACTGGTTGATCAAGGTGTGCGCTTACAATACTGCCACAGTAGGTCACTTGTATTACTGCAAGAATGGACTTGAGTCTGGACGTAAATGATATTAGGGAGAGTTTTCTGAATAATTCTCAATTCACAGCTGTAAAAAGACACTCGGTGGAGCTCTAGCACTGTAATGGGCCAGCCATGCATCAAATGAACTTTATAAAGAGCCTCCCCAGGTTGTGATGTGGCACTGGTTCAAAATAAAAAGCAATAAGTATCACATGATTTAACTGTGCTGACATTGGAGCAGGTCAGCGGTGTCGGTCATAAAAAGGTTATTATGGAGTTTTAATTTTACTAGGTGGATGTGTTTTGTGTCACATGAGAGGGATCTCGTGCCAATGTATCAAGTTTAACAGCTGCATAAAAACAAAATACCTAAAATAATAAAATAGACCCACCTTGCGCTATCAGAATGGAAATTACATCACCTTGAATTTCTGCATGACAGTTTAATGGCAAGTGTTAAATAGATATTAATGGCAAATCCAATGCAAATGCTGCCATATTTACCAAAAATGTAATTTATTCACCATTATGTTGTGCTAAACCTGTTAAACATAAAAAGGGCAATTTTGAAGAATCTCTGTTCATTTGGAAAATAACAGAGATTCTTCAAAATTGCCCTTTTTATTCAAAATTTTATTTTATTTTTTATTCAAAATTGCCCTTTTACTTGTCCAGTGAATAGTGGCCAGGCTCCAAAATGATGAAAAATCCCCATAAACGTACCATAACAGCAGTCCACATGACCTGTACACTATATTCCAGGTGTTTTCAAGACATTCGCTTTGAGTGAGAAACGGATAGAAATCACTTACTAATCATCTTCACCTCCTTTAGAGCCTTTGAATCAAATAAGTTGCCTTTAAATGAGTCACATCAGATTTAAAGTCGAAGACATCAAATGACATTGCAATACGTCTAAAAGTGCCATTTTTGATTACATTTGACCACTCTGTCATCATTTTAAAGCCCACGATCATTTAAATATAGAGAAAAGTGGAAAATGTTCCTCTGTGGAAAATTATGACAGGTGTTGGTGTTGTTATTTGTTTGGGGGGGGGGGGTGAATTGTCCCTTTAACAATATAACAACTGACTATTCTACATTGGAAATCAAATTTGTTAAATTTGCTTAATTAAAATGAGCTATAGCAACACAACTGCTTAACATTATAATCACATATTACATTTAATCTTCTCAAATATGTACAAAAATTAAAGTTAAGTCAATTCGTTTTTGTTGCATTACCTGAAATACTGAACTTCATATGTTATGTAGGACTGAATTGGGAGAGTAAATGTTGAATTTGAGTGTTAGTTTCTGCATTTTTGAGTAAGGCCAAAGGCCTGTTATTGTTTAGTGTTGGACATTTCTCTTGTTGGTGTTATTTTGTGGTTAGCGTTGTGCTGAAGAGCAGAGCTTGTGTTTGGGCTGAAGGATGGTGTTATTGTGTTTTTGCTTCATTCAATTAACATTTATATAGAGTAAAAACTTGCCCTAAAATGAGCAAAATCAAACGTATGTGCTTGGTACTTGCACTTAACTCAGTGGATTTGACTAAATTACATGTGTGAATGTAGCCTACTTAGAGCAAAACCTGCAAAAGCTTTTATTTAATTTTTTTCAGTGTTGGCTTATCAAACCACAAGGTTTTATTTTCGTCCATAACCCGGACATCTCACGTCAGCAAACTGCCACAGATTAATAATCTTTTGATTCAGACGGCTTGGCAGATTTTCAGTGGAAGGCCTGAAGTCTCACAAGGTCAAGAGTCAGAAATCAGTATGTTCCCTTCTGTTTTTGGCCATGGTTATGGTACAATAAGATAAATGACACGCCGTTCACTGCCAGAATGAGAAAACCAAACGTGCTAAGTCGTAATACATCCTTACTGGCCAAACCCAGCTCACCATCCCACACACAAACACACTCACAACAACACACATGCTCCGTGTCGCTCACACACACTTACGTATATCTGAAGTTCTCACGCTATCAGCAGATTCGGGTCAGGCTGAATGTTATTGTGAAACTGACACGCACAGATGCAAGGCCTGTACTTTGAGACCCACTGCTCAGAAATGGCTTAATTACGAAGGTAAACAGCAGAGGTTTCACAAATATCACCAAACCACTAAAATCAGCCCTACCTTCATCTGAAATCACGCCGGACCACCTCTGAGAGGATCCTCAGCAATTATGCTGCCATGCACATTGTGTCCAAAATGCAAATAAACAGAAACACTGCTTTAGTCCCCAATCACGGCCTGAGTTACATTCCCACTATCCCATTGGTAGAGTCCATTTTGTGCTTTATTTGGACTGACTGCCCTCAGATTCATAAACTGTAGCATTATAATTGCAGTCAAGTTGTCCAAGTCTGTCTTTTGTTAAGCAGCACATGTGTAAACCTGGAACTAAATGAGAAAAAGCTGCTCTGGGTTCAAGGCCTCAGACAACGTCAAAAATCTGTCATCGTCTTGAATCACCGTACTTGTTGCTGCTATGGCTTTACTAATTAAGCTTACTGTGAAAATGTGATGCTATACAAGAAGTTTAACAATGGTGAAACTGTTTACAAGTTTGCGTAGCTTTTCCAGTAACAAACGTATTTTTCCAAAACAGTGGCGGTTTAGCACGATAAGCTCTATAACGCGCTGTTTTAATGATACATAATGAGCACGCAATCTTACGTCGAGTGAGTTGAGGGGATAATAATAAACTGCGCTCTCGCAATATAATTAGTCTCTTCCACGCAGTATTGGGACGTTTGATTCATTAGTGAACCGATTCATCTTCTTCTTCTTGTTGTTTCACGGCGGATCGCAAACTTATAAGTGCACCGATTCATCTTAAACGGCAGTTCCTCTTATATTTAACTTTAGTGTTCGAAATTCAATAGTGTCTAGATAATCAGTTCACCCGAGTCTTCATATTTTAGCACAGAAAAATCTGATTCATTCTTGTGAATTGGTTTATTTTAACGGTTCATGTAAATAAATAGATTCAAAAAGGGATTCACAGATCTGAGTCTTTAATAAATAATGTCAGAATAATGACATTTCACCCTAAAATCAAATGAAATAAATGATACGTTTTATTTTGCATATATAAAACAAAGCCTGTTTTTTTACAATTAAGTTCATGAATGAATATTAAGCTGTTAATTTACTGACAATTAAACATATTTTAAGCATTTTAATTTATGTAAAAAATGCATATATATACAGTATATATATATTTATGCAGCAATAGTATCATTTTCTCTACTGTATTTTTATGCTAATGAATATAAAGTATTGTATTTAAGTACTGCAACACATTACAGAAATGATGTATCAACAATAATGAGAATGAAAAAAAACCTCAGTGTGCCTTAAAGTAATTATGATCGGAGAGGGAAATAGGCTTAATTATCATGAAAGTAAAGAGCAATGAAAATGGTTTTATGATGGTCTATGGAAATGTTAAAATAATTGCTAGTTTTCTCCATTGTTTTTGAGGTGAAATGTGACCTACACACGTTTTCATCCAAAGCATTGATACAGTATATGATGAAAAAGGCAGAGTGTGCAGACAGACATAATTTTAGGCCTTAATGTTTCACAAGTATGCCTATAGGTCCTTTATTAGAGCGGCATATGCAAGTAGTAATTCAGACTTATTACAGGTGCTATTAGATGACAAATCTGACATATTACCCGTGAGAGAAAGAGGTTTAAACAGCAAAACTGAGCCTCTCTCCAGGACCCCAGATGTCAAAGCAAACAACAGATCCCATGGACGAGGTCCTGAACAAGCACAAATACTTGAGTCAAGAGCAGGAGTAATGGCGGTAATGAGAGCGATCTGATGGAGAGGGGCAAACTAACAGAGTGAAGCAGTCCGTCGGTTTTTAAACGACTCTCTGGATGCACTCCGGCGCCAGGACACACAACAACTCCTTCCACTCCGCTTCCTACAGATCTTTCCCAGGGAAACCAGTGAGACTGGTGCAGGAAGCTCTCTCAAACACATCCAGGACGGAAATTAATATTTAAAAGAAGCGGGGAGAGGACGCGAAGGGCGTAGCGGAGTAGTTAAAGGTGAACATTCATCACGTGCATGCAAACACTTGACTAATGCACTTCTGAAGTCATAATTACAAGCTCAGGTGCTTTGTAGTTGGAAATATTTGAGGACACCAGGTTCATTCCTGCCTATTTCTTTGGGAAATATTTTTAACTCTTTCCCCGCCATTGATGGAATTTTCTAGCTTTCCATGTTTTCAATGTTAAGCGGTAGGGGCGCTATTACATATCTTCTGAAAGGGTACTGAATCTCCAGATAAAAACATGGTGAAGAAGATGCAGAAACATCTTCGATGTGGAGGAGCAGCGGCTCTACTCTGAGCTCCTCCCGAGTGACTGAGCTTCTCACCCTATCTCTAAGGGAGCGCCCAGTCACCCTACGGAGAAAGCTCATTTCGGCCGCCTGTATCCGGGATCTTGTCCTTTCGGTCATGACCCAAAGCTCATGACCATAGGTGAGAGTAGGAACGTAGATTGACTGGTAAATCGAGAGCTTCGCCTTGCGGCTCAGCTCTTTCTTCACCACGACAGACCGGTACATCGACCGCATTACTGCAGAAGCTGCACCGATCCGTCTGTCAATCTCCCGTTCCATCCTTCCCTCACTCGTGAACAAGACCCCCAGGTACTTGAACTCCTCCACTTGAGGTAGCAACACTCCACCAACTTGTAGTGGACAAGCCACCCTTTTCAGACTGAGGACCATGGCCTCGGATTTGGAGGCGCTGATTCTCATCCCAACCGCTTCACACTCGGCTGCAAACCGTCCCAGTGCATGCTGAAGGTCCTGGTCTGAGGTGGCCAACACGACAACATCATGCGCAAAAAGCAGAGACGAAATCGCGTGGTCCCCAAACCCAACACCCTCCGGCCCCTGGCTGCGCCTAGAAATTCTGTCCATAAAAGTTATGAACAGAACCGGCGACAAAGGGCAGCCTTGCCGGAGTCCCACATGCACCGGGAACAAGTCTGACTTACTGCCGGCAATGCGAACCAAGCTTCTGCTCCTGTCGTACAGGGACCGGACAGCCCTTAGCAAAGGACCCCGGACCCCATACTCCCGGAGTACCCTCCACAGGATGCCCCGAGGGACACAGTCGAATGCCTTCTCCAAATCCACAAAACACATGTGGATTGGTTGGGCAAACTCCCATGAACCCTCCAGCACCCTAGAGAGGCTATAGAGCTGGTCCAGTGTAAATCCATATTTACAAAAATTTGAATAGTTCATAATACTATTTAATGAATTTGTTTAGGAAGATTCTCGTTAATGTATTGCTTCACCGTGGCTACAGCTGACCTGAAAGAGACCAGGTAGAAGAAGATAGTAGAAACCAGTTAACAGTCAAATTATGAATCGCAATCTGACAGTTCAGAACACATCAAATGCATTACATGCATTATTTTATCAATCAGAAAGAATCAAACCTGATTTCAGATTTCAAGTTCTGTTTATACCGTACGAATCAAAATGTTGCAATTCGAATCACATTTTATTTCACATGTTCATTACATGTATTACCTGTATCATGTTAACAAATGTCAGTCCACTTGAAGTGCAGCACAACATTTTATAACCCGATCTACTGCATTGGCAACATATCTAAAAAGAAAACTGGCGTTTATATCAGAAAAGCTTTTTTTGTGAATGTTTTCAAATATTTAGTAAATATACAGTCATATTCACTAACCATTACACAAGATGTGAGATGTAAATTATACACACGCCTGTATAATGCTAAACATATGTAGACGCACGCAGATGTGCACAAGGTAGTTTTGAATATTAAATTGAATGTTTTTGAATATTATAATTATTTTGTTGGTTTTGATTGCTTCTATTGTCCTCATTTGTAAGTCTCTTTGGATACTAAATGACTAAATGTAAATGAAACTGATCTAAAAGTCTCACGCCAAGTGTTTCAAGCTTAATTCTGTCCTGTTGGTCAGATTATTTCAGCTCTGTTACCAGGAACAATGAAGGCTAAATGAGGTAAATGTGACTAGCTTGCATATCGAGAAGTCTTTGCATTCACCTTGGTACTCGAGTGTCTTTCGGGTCAGAGATTTGGGGCGTAGGAAGAGATAAAGAGCATTTTAATCACATGTTGGAGAGGAAATAAGGTCACGCTGCACAGGTAGAGTTTAAAGAATGGACATATAAAGATCAGGCCGCCTGTTCTCTAATGACATGGAAAAGGAAGAGAAATTGCGCTGACTGGTCGCAGGAGCTCGGTCGCAGGAGCTCGGTCGCAGATCAAATAGGTCCATGCCTTTTATAACTCCTCTGCTGCTTTCGTCGGGTTTAAGGAGAAGAGGTGCTTTTGTGATTGGAAAACCTTACAGACATGTGGAAGTTATCAGCCGACAGACTGGCCTATCCCTGTTTTGTCCCGCAGCCCAAGAAATGCTTGAGGGATCCTGGGAGGACGAGAAAGAGAGACAGAGGTAAACACAGAGAGAAAGGTGAGAGCAAACTTCGGCTTAACGCCTGTCTGCCATCCTTTAGCTCAATAATAAACGGCAGCGGGATACGTGTGATGGGATAAGTGACAGGAAGCATGTAGGGCCGGTGTTTGTATTTCCGTGCGTGTGTGTCGAAAGATTGATTTGATTAATGTGTGTGTTGACTGAACTCTGAATTTACACTGACGTATAAACATGTCTCCGAACTGCAGCGTGGGTATCGCTTTACAAATATGTTTATATGTGGGTCAATGACAAATAAAGATGTCTCGAGTTGATGAGGAGGAGAAATCTTTAAAAAAAGACCTGGTTTAAATGCAAGCGCCAAGTTCTTGAAATGTACTCTCCAGGTTTCATGCGGTATTGAGAAATGTTTGACTTCAACGGCTCTGAAAATGTCCGGTGGTGTAGCCAACACTGTAAACAACAGAAAGTTGAGCCAACTTAAAATTTGAAGGCAACCAGCGTCAGCAGATTTCTGAGTTTCATAACAACAAGGTTTATATTGATTTTTATACAACTTAAAGTTGAGAAAACCCTACAAAAATAAGTTGAGAGAACTCAAGAATATGCTGACGTTGGTTGCCTTCAAATTTTAAGTTGGCTCAACTTTCTTTTGTTTACAGTGAAGTAAAAACATCAAATATTTTCTGTACACCATGAATACGCCTTTGATGTATGCTTTTT
>QVTF01020906.1:0-37500 GCA_003573665.1 Oxygymnocypris stewartii | reverse complement strand
GTGTGTGTGTGTGTTCACTGTGTGTGTGTGTTCATGGTGTGTGTGTGTGTGTGTTCACGGTGTGTGTGTGTGTGTGTGTGTGTGTGTGTGTGTGTGTGTGTTCACGGTGTGTGTGTTCACGGTGTGTGTGTGTGTTCACTGTGTGTGTGTGTTCATGGGTGTGTGTGTGTGTGTGTGTGTTCACGGGTGTGTGTGTGTGTGTGTTTACTGTGTCTGTGTGTGTTCACGGTGTGTGTGTTCACGGTGTGTGTGTGTGTGTTAACGGTGTGTGTGTGTGTGGTGTTAACGGAGTGTGTGTGTGTGTGTTAACGGTGTGTGTGTGTGTGTGTGTGTGTGTGTGTGTTCACGGTGTGTTGTGTGTGTGTGTGTTCACGGTGTGTGTGTGTGTGTGTGTGTGTGTGGTGTTCACTGTGTGTGTGTGTGTGTGTGTGTTCACGGTGTGTGTGTTCATGGTGTGTGTGTCAGGTGTGTGTGTGTTCACGGTGTGTGTGTGTGTTCACAGTGTTTGTGTTCATGGTGTGTGTGTTCACGGTGTGTGTGTATGTTCACTGCTGTGTGTGTGTGTGTGTGTGTGTGTGTGTGTGTGTGTGTTAAGGTTGTGTTGTGTGTTCAGGTGGTGTGTGTTCAGGGGTGGTGTGTGGTGTGTGTGTGTTGTGTTCACTGTGTGTGTGTTCACGGTGCGTGTGTGTGTGTGTGTGTGTTCATGGTGGTGTGTGTGTGTGTGTGTGTGTGTGTGTGTGTGTGTGTGTGTGTGTGGTGTGTGGTGTGTGTGTGTTCGGTGTGTGTGTGTGTGTGTGTGTGTGGTGTGTGTGTGTGTGTGTGTGTGTGTGTTCACGGTGTGTGTGTGTGTGTGTGTGTGTGTGTGTGTGGGTGTTCATGGTGTGTGTGTTCATGGTGTGTGTTCACGGTGTGTGTGTGTGTTCATGGTGTGTGTGTTCACGGTGTGTGTGTATGTTCACTGCTGTGTGTGTGTGTGTGTGTGTGTGTGTGTGTTAACGGTGTGTGTGTATGTTCACTGCTGTGTGTGTGTGTGTGTGTGTGTGTGTTCACGGTGTGTGTGTGTGTGTTTGTGTTCACTGTGTGTGTGTGTTCACGGTGCGTGTGTGTGTGTGTGTGTGTGTGTGTGTTCATGGTGTGTGTGTTCACTGCTGTGTGTGCACTTTGTATGGGTTAAATACAGAGCACGAATTCTAAGTATGGGTCACTATACTAGGCCGTATGTCACTTCACTTTAAATGCATCTTTGCTTAACATTTACATTTAATCGTTTAGCAGACGCTTTTATCCAAAGCAACGTATAAATAAAGAGAACAATAGATGCAATCAGACCATCGAGGGAGCAACAGTACAAGTCTCAGTTAGTCTAGCCACAGTACATGTAGCTAGTAGTTTTATTTTTATAGAATAGAATAGAATAGGTAAGTGTTAGTATTAGTCAGGTGCTGGCAAAAAAGATGCATCTTTAGTTGTTTTTTGAAAATGTCTGAATTGAGATCGGGAGGTCATTGCAGCAGCCGGGCACCGTCCAGGAAAAGGACCGTGAGACTGATTTGGTATCTCTTTGGGATGGCACAAGTTGTCATTTACTTGCAGAACGCAAGCTTCTGGAGGGCGCATAAGTTTGCACTAACGAGTTTAGGTGCATTGGTGCAGCGCCAGTTGTGTCTTGTAGGCAAACATCAGTACCTTGACGTTTAACGATGGTATTAAAGGAATAGTTCGCCACAAAATGAAAATCTTCTCACCCTCAGACCATCCAAGATGTAGATGAGTTTGTTTCTTCATCAGATTTGGAGAAATGTAGCATTGCATCACTTGTTCACTAATGGATGCTCTGCAGTGAATGGGTGCCGTCAGAATGAGAGTCCAAACAGATTATAAAAACATCACAATAATCCACACCACTCCAGTCCATCAGTTAACATCTGAGAAGAGAATAGATGTGTGTTTGTAAGAAACACATCCATCATTAAGACATTTTAATCTTAAACAGTTGCTTCCAGCCAAAATACGAGTCCATAATCCATAATAATGCTTCCTCCAGTGAAAAAGTGCATCTCCTGTTATCTCTCACATCAGAATCCACCCACATATTCGTTTAGAGCTGTTTCGGTGCTTAATGTGCGCAGATTTCTCTCTTGATTCATTGGAGGAAATGTTATTATGGATTATGGACTCATATTTTAGCAGGAAGCAATGGTTTTAACAATGGATTTGTTTCTTAAAAACATGCAGCTTAACTGATGGACTGAAGTGGTGTGGATTATTGTGATGTTTTTATCAACTGTTTGGACTCTTATTCTGACGGCACCCATTCACTGCAGATGATCTATTGCTGAGACACTGATGCAATGCTACATTATCCAAATCTGATGAAGAAACAAACTCATCCTAATCTTGGATGGCCTGAGGGTGAGAACATTGTCAGCAAATTATCTTTGGGCGAATTATTCCTTTAAGTTGTTTAGATCCACTCCAGTCCATCACTTAACGTGTTCATCTTTGTAAGAAACAAATCCATCAAGACATTTTTATGTCATGCCAAGATTCGATATTCAAAGCTTTTATTGTCATGTGCACAGTGAGGAGAAACACGTTTCCCTGACCGTACAATGAAATTCTTCTTAACTGTCCACATTTAATGCCAAGGCAAGTGCAAACTATGTAAAAATAAAACACACATACACATACATGCAACCAAACATAATACAATTACAAACTATGTTCATCTCCTGTTGTCTCTCACATCCAAATCCAGCCACCTTTGTTTAGGCTCTTTCTGCTAGCAAATATAGCATATTTCTCTCCTGATTCAGACTAGACATATGTGTTCATCAGCTGTTTGGACTCTCATTCTGACGGCACCCATTCACCGCAGAGCATCCATTGCAGAGACACTGATGCAATGCTATATTTCTCCAAAACTGTTGCTGACCAAAGCTTCCTATATATAAATATGTTGTATATTCAGGTTGATAAATCGAACCGATTGCTTGCATGAAATCGATTTTATAGCATGTTTATAATATGTATTTTAACAGCAATAGTGTGTCACAAATGAATGGCTTGTTTCAGTTACTCAGAATGCCTAAGCAACCGCATACATTAAATCTGAAGCAAACACACATTCATCCTTTTCATAAAGTACAGCTACACGAAGGCTGTCTTAACTCAGCCGTCCTTTAAGTTTTTTCTGAGCACTTCATCGACCGAAGCCTCATTCTCACTCCCTAAGTGTGTGAAAAGCATCAGCGATTAACTCTTGGATTTGGTTTATTTAGAAGATGAATTCATTCCCTGGGACCCAATGCCTTCTCCCCCAGCTTCTGCCTGACATCTCCATAAAGCAAAGCACGAGGGGGGGGACCGACCTGAGATAGAGTAACAGTAAAATCCTCCAACTCGCCACATTTGTGGATTTACAGCTGGCTGGGGGAGATCCGGGCCTCCCTGACAGCCCAATAGTAAAAGCACCCCCGCGCCTGTGCACCTGCCTCTCACACACACACACACACACACACACACACACACACACCTGATAGATGGTGCGCAGAAACAGGTGGAGAGAGAAAATCACTTGAGGACACCCCCCCGAAACCCACCGGGCGCTTCGAGGAGGAAGCCAACACAAACATTAAGATCGAGTCGTCTCCTGTGATGTCCTGTTTTCAGTTCACAAAGAGATGGATGGGATAAACACACTTCAGATACTCCCAGTGCCTTTTATACTGGAACACATTTCGTGATCTTTGACCCTTTGAGTCTAAAACCTCCACAATGGCTTTCTTATGGCCACAGCAGATACATTGATGCCGGTCGAATGGATCTCTGGAGAAGAGCGCATGAGTAATGTCCTGACAAAGACGGCAGCCTCCCTTATGACAAGGATCATTGCTGGATCCGTTTTCAATTTACACAATGTGCAAAATAAATCAAATGCTGAGGGATACTTAAAAAGTGCAGCCATGGCAACCTTACAGGAAGTTCAAACAGATCTGCGGTTTCCTGTGGTGTCAAATAAGGCATGTCCACACCTGACCGAGGAAGAGCTTCCTCCTCGAAGGGTCTGTCAGAAATGAACCGAATCGCGGTTCTGCCACATCGTGGGGCTTCACATTTTCCCACATCTCAGTTTCTTTTCACGGCCGGGTTAAGAAAAGGTGCAGAGGATGCAGTTGGTTTTCCTCAAACCGGACCATTGGCAGTGGCACAAGAAGCCATTAATAACGGCAGAGGAAGCCCAGAAAAATCACATTGAAAAACAAGCTACGCGAGTTAATATTTACTTTCAGCCACCTGTGGGAGGTCTCTGTTTCTCGTCTTCGCTTAATTAAACCGCCGTTAACCGCCGTACAGCTGCGGTCCCGGGATGCTGAAGTGCTCTGGTAATTGTTTCTGTCTTCTGCACAGATGAAGGGTCACGTCGCACATTAGACAGGCCTGAATAATTAGCCTAAACGTACAAATGGTTTGGTTAGTAATTTCAGAGTTGTAATAGAGGAGTACAATAGTGCCAAGAGTTTTGAATGTTGAGGCTTGATGATATTTCGACTGGGAACAAGTCCTGGGATGGCGAACAGGCCACCAAGGGCCCACAAAGGGCCACTATGGTATAAAATATTAGTCTGGCGTGAGGAAATTCAAGAATTCAAGAAACATTTATGATTATTTAATTTGTGCATGCAGGATTAAAACTACTCAGATGAACATATACACACTTACTTCCATGTGTGTGTGTGTGTGTGTGTGTGTGTGTGTGTGTGTGTGTGTGTGTGTGTGTGTGTGTGTGTGTGTGTGTGTGTGTGTGAGAGAGAGTGTGTGTGTGTGGTGTGTGTGTGTGTGTGAGCGTGTGTGTCTGTCTGTCTGTCCCTCATACTGTGGAAATTCTATAGCGGTAAAGTACTAAACGGGTACAGGAAAGCATTCATATATATCACTACTTTGGTATACGGTTTATTTGGCAACACTATTGTTATTTTTATGGGCATTGAGATCAGAATTACATTAGAAATCAGATTAGAATTAAGGTGTCGCTGACCTCTAGTGGTGAGATGGATGAACTGAGTTTGTAGATCTTACAGTGAACACAAACTCGTGTTCAGGTCTACAGTAGGCCTACTTAAAGCATAACACAATAACAACACTAGACAGTAAAACACAAAAATGTTGTTTTGTTTTTGTTAATAAATAAATAATAATAAAAAACACTGGAAAGTTTTTTGCAGAAGAAAATATAGATGTATACAACTATTATATTAAATGATAAGGATTTAAAAACAACCGTAATAGTAAACAGATGCAAGGTGAGGAGCACACTATAGCCGGCAAGCACGTTTGGACATGTTGCATGCATAGCATTGCAGTCTTATAATATTAAGGTATTTGGAAAACCATTTATTGTGTATTTCAAAGTACAATCTCTGCACCATGATAAGTTGCTTTAAAAATCACAGTATTTGAAGCAAAACCACAAACACGGAGAGCTAAATTTCACCCATGACGTATAGCTGGTGCTACACATGAGACTGAAACATGTCAACATTTAATTCATACATTTTCTTCATCATCATAACATCATGAAACCACATTCAGCAGATGTAGTGTATTTGTTAAAGTTTGTCAGCACTTATCTAAAAAGATGGCCTTCTCGCAGCATGCTTCCAGATTAATAAAGACAGAGAGATGATCCCAGGAGCCTCTCTACATCCACATGTGTGTGAAGCAAACTTTATACCTTTCAGATGCAGTCATTATTTTCTAGCTATAGCTGCAGGTGGTATTAGGGGCGGGGCCAACCTATTCTAGAGTGCATGTGATTGGACAGAAATCTGTGCAGTGCAGAATGAGTCATGAATCATGAGTAAATGTTGTCTGTTTTCCAATAAGTAAATAATTATATTGTAAATCTAGCCTATCTTTGCTAAAAGTGAATACTGACAACGTCAAACTTAACACACTGTATAACCTAGTATTTTTGACTTATTAGTAATTTCAGGAAACCAGGCCATTACTGAAAACAATTCATAAATCACCCCCCAATCCCATTTAAACAAATAATAATAAATAAATAAGAACACAGTCAAATTATTGACACCAATAACATCCGAAAATAATTTTAAATAAGCCGCTACCGGTGCTTTTGTGGTTGGGTTTTTATCTGAAATTATAATTTGACGTCATTTCTAAAATGTGAGATATTGGTTTACACAGTGTCAATTTTTCTAAGTGTATGTTATTTACCCAATAAACTAAATAAGAGTGCTTTACATTTCCATATATTCATTGTTTTCCTCATTAACACGCGTCATAAACCATCCAACGTGACAGCTTGTTTGGCGAAGTTCAAATGTAAACTGATTCGTTGATTTTTTTTTATAGCGATTTACGATAAATGCTAATTTAGATCAATCACAAACGCAATTGCTTCAAATGAAAATATGCCGAAGAAACACAGCACACAAACAACTTTGTGCTTTTCTTGCGTACACAAGTTCTCATAAACAAACGCTCGAGTTGAAGTCGCGAAAGTGCGGCAGCTGAAATCTGACCGCGTTCCCATCCCGTGGTGATGACGTATCCGTGAACAGTCAACAGACACACACACGGTCGGTCCGGACTGGAGCTATACCGGGGCCAAGAATTGTCTCTTTTTGCTGCTGTTTGTGCGTTTTGGCGATCCGTTTAACATCATTCACACCGAGCGACCGGGGTAGAGAGTGTACACGGAGCAAACGAGGCCGTTTGTGGCGGTTTGTGTGGATGAGAGCGCGCTCGGGAGTGTGACGCCTGTTTTTATTTGTGTTCACTGCGACACGGAAAGTGACAGAGCTGGATTCAGCTTAAATACACGACTGGAGCGATACACATGCTATTGCACTTTAGACCATTGGCTTAAAGAGTCGGTTTTAGTACTGTAACGTTAGTCGTCTTGCTGTGGGAGAGCAGGCCAGTGGAGAAAGCCTAATCATCATCATAATCTTCATCATCCCACGCCTGGTGTCATAGTCTAATGTTTCAGATTTAAATACATCTGTCAGTGCTTAACTTACTCTTGAAGACGATGAGAGGAAAGTAACAGTATTAACGGTAGACCTTAAGAACCCAATAATGTTGTCAACCTGATGTGCATGTGAGATGTTATCTTTTAATGTGGATAAAACTGATACTGATTGACTTTGAAAGATGTTGTAGGTGTTTACAACTTTGTTAGGAACACAGGATTGCTAATGAAAATACATAAGACATAGGATAGAGTGAATTGCTCTTAAAATCCATGCACTTATTAAGTGCCATGCACTTATTAAGGAGATATTGAACTGTTTCTCCCTGGGTTTGCAAGGATAGACCTGCATTGTAGGTGATTTCTGTTGTTTTTAGTGCGTGACAGGCAGTGGCGTGTGCTCCAGCTCCCTGGAAATGAGAAAATGAATTACGAGGAGCAAGCTGTAGATTTGTGCAATGTGTCTGACAACACTAAATCATACACGGTGGACGAAATCCTTCCCCGTGACGGCCTCCTGCCAGGGGATGGAGATCAGGGGGAACGGGACACTGCTATCCTGACTAGGTTAAAAGACGTCCATTCGAAGGACGATGATTCGAGTGAGCCCAAAGCACCGCATAGTCAAAACAACGGCTCCATTGCCGTGTCAGCCGACCCTGTTAATGGTTCAGCAGGAGATCTGCAACAGAATATAAGCAAGTTTGAGGAAGCACCAGAGAGCAAGTGCTCTGTTGGAGACGGGGGTGGGGATGATGGTGAGATGGATATCGGTGTGGATTTAAGTCTGGATGAAAATGGCGTTTTGGAAATCGAACCAACGGCCCAAAGTGAGGAGAGTGCCTCTAATTGTGAGATCTCTCTAACACCAGAAACTGTCATAGAACTGCATTCACAGCAACCTCCGGAAGAACATAGTGAGGATGTGTCCTCAGAAACCCCATCAGCGGCTACAACACCAGGCAGCGGAGCCGGGAGTAAGCACGGGTCCAAAAGGGTGACCTTTCCATCAGATGAAGACATCGTCTCGGGTGCGGTTGAGCCGAAGGACCCTTGGAGACACGGTAAGACCGTTACAGTTCTTGCATAACCCTCAAATATCAAAGCAGAGCTCATCTCCTGCTTTTGCATTGTTGCTCCGCTCTAAAAGCCTTGCGTAATTGTGCTCCAACTATTCGGTCCCTGCTGAGTTGAAGCCAAGGCTTTGAACGTGGCTTCTGTTACCTTTTCCTGAAAGCCTCCGAGTGACATCTGATCCGTAAGTCCTCCAGGGTCATTCAGCGGCTTCATAACAACTACACAGATCTGCTGCGATCCGTCTGAGCCTCGGGCAGCTGTCTCACAGATATGAAGAAACCTCTCAAAGTCTTCCAGACGGAGAGTGTTGCGTAAAGCACAGATATCAGCGTCTCGCAGGACGAGTGCCGGTTCATCTCTTGGAAAACAGAGAGATCCAGTACCACTCATTGTCCTGCTTGATTGGCTGCGACGTATCTGATGTTTTTGAGCCTGCAAGAATATAACCGCATGCTCTGTGCTTTCTAGGCCAAAGGTTTTCGAGGTGTGTCTCTTTTTTAGCCTGCAGGGAATCTCCTTTGCGTGTATCGCACTGGTCAAGGTATCGTCTGTCGCTTGTGTCTGTGGAAGTGAAACGATGTTGAGACACAATAAACGCAGTGTTTTGTCTGACAGCTGCTGTCTGTTTACTTAGCAGACAGTGTCACATTATAAAGGCACTTGGAAAATTCAACATGTTTAAAAATATGTCTTTGTACACAGTTTAGCCTAGTTTTGACATTACATAGTTAATGTTCCCATTCATCTACAAACACAGTTTAGTCACCTTTAAAAGTATCGAGTGAGACTTGATTTGTACTTGTATTAATTATAATTACGTATGTAATGTGGGGTATATCTGTAATTAATTTACATTTAAAAGTCTGGTTGACTATGATTTCTCATCTTTGATTAGTGTGTAATTTTGCTGTCAGAGCATAAACGTCTGCAAAGTTACAACGCTCAAAGTTCAATGCAAAGTGAAATATTTTCTTTTAAAGAAATCAGAACTACAAAAAAAGCTGGTAGGGACTACAACAAGCTTCTTCCTGGGTTTGTGACATCACTAACCCTGATGTTTACTTCAGTCTTGCCCCTGGAACATGCATCTACCCGGCAAGGGGGCGTGACATTTCCGGACTATTTCTGAGGGAGGGGCTTCATGAAGCAGGAACTCAACCGGCTGTTTTAGCGAGAACGGAAACAGCGGTGTAGAATAAAGCTAAAATATGTGAAATTAATGCATTTAAAATAAAAAAATAAGCATGAAAATATTACTAAACACAATCAAGACTTTGAAAAAAGCTGATCAACCTCCCCTTTAAATATGAATTTATTCTACATTAAATCAAAGTGTATTTAAAAATACCTTGGTAACAATTTACAATAACAAAATTATACAATATGACAGTGTTAATGCATTAAATATTGTTAACAATAAACAATAGTTTTACAGTATTTATGAATCTTTTTTAGTTATTTATGCTAATGCATAATCGGTCACATTTTTAACATGTAAAGTGGGTTAAATAAACCAAAATTAATTATGAACTAACATAATGAATAATTGTGCATTTAATTATTCTGCAAGTTTAACAAATGCAATCATATTGTGACGTGTTACCTGTATTGTGCATTGTTTGAAAGATCATTAGTAATGTTTATTAGTTCGGAGTATGATCCGTTCACTTAGTATTCGTGATATAATCCTCTTCGTGGAAAAGAGCGCTCAGTTTATGCACTTTTGAAAGGATCCAGCTATCCCAGGCTATTTGCGGTAATGGCCTAATGTTTAAGTATCTGATTAGTAAGCACAAAGACTGCCGGTTCATTTCCAAGTAATGCTGTCCCTGCAGTTCCTGCTCCGCTACCATTGTGCCTTCGAGCAGGGCGCAGTATGCTGGGTCGCTCAAGCAGGACTGTCCTTGCTAATACTGTGAATTGTAATCGTTAGTTAAATTACTGCTCTGAATGTGAAGCATCTTAAACATGTATTCAGCACTCATAGTTGTCACACAAGTTGCACGTGCATATTTTTCTCACAGCTTTTCATTTCTTTAACGTGCTTTGTAATAGTTTTTAACGAGGATTAGGAGGGAAGCCGTTACACAGGTGTTGGCTGGTCTTCTTTCACAGGCACACATTGTTCTGTTGTTGTTTAGGAATGAGGAAGTCGTTTAAGTCACCTGCCCGTACCGTACGCTCTATAATTTCCTTTTATTCTGAGGCTGAACTTCCCACTTTTGTGGCTTGGTTTCCTTCTCCATTTCCTCAGAGAAGCACTACAGTGTTTGTGTGTCTGCTATCAGGAGAGAGCCGGTGGATCAGATTAGAAACCAAGCTGCTTGTGCTGTTACTCAGTGGTTTATTACATTTCAAAATATAAAACATTTACGATGCATTTAACAGATAATAAACACAATTACAATTTCAGATTAAATTTATCATTTTTTCTCATTCAAAATTTTTGAGTATATATATATATATTATTTTTGTGTCTTTATGCTCATCAAGGCTATATTTACTTGATTAAAAATACAGTAAAACAGTACTATTGTGAAATATTATTACAACTTCAATGTGAATATACTGAAAATGTAATTAATTCCCGTGATGCAAAGCTGAATTTCCACATGATCCTGTTTTTTGTTATTGTTTTGCGTTTTATGATTATTTTGCATCATATGCCATTCATATAGACAGGGCTCTACGCTTACTTTTTTGCTTACCATTGAACTTTTATATTTAAAAAAATTGGAGCACGGTCAAAAATTTAGGAGCGCCTTTTAATCAATGATCAAAAATGATCCGTCCTATTACGAGATGATATTTGACTTCTTAGTGATTTACAGGGAATTTAGTTTGTACCTTTGTAATGGCATTTATCTAACTTTATTAAAAGTATATCATCTTTTGTCAAAAATTTATATTTTTATAAGCTTTTTAAAAGTGTTATTAAAACAGAATAAGAATAAGTTACTAATAAAATTAAATCAGTATCTACACACAGAAAAATCACAGTACAGTTATGTACTCTTTGTACCTTTAAATTAAAACAAAGGTCCACAGTTGTCATCTTAAGGACCATATTCTGTACCTTACAGGGTACTTTCGTGGCAAATGTACCTTTAGGTACAGAAGCAATACCCCTATTTCTCTGTGTGTAGAAATACATTTGTACTACAGAGGAGGCACAGAAGAACACAAAAGTGGCTCGTAGGTGTATTTTCAGACATTTAATGAGGCTCAGAGGTTGCATGAGTGAAATTAAATTCATAGATACATGTTTAGGTTAATGTTTTAAATATACATTTTTGAATATAGAAATATTTTGCCACTTCAGATGCAGCTTCTGTTTCCTCAGCAGTGGAAAGATAGAGTTTGTTCATACTAACTTCATTTGAATGGTAACAACTAGGGATGGGTACCGAAACTCGGTATTTAATCGGTCTCGGGGCTAAATTATAAAAGACCGGAGTATCGATAAGCTCTGACGTTAACGGTTCTGTTATCGGTACTGGAGAAATCAAGAAAACACACATACATTTATTATTGCTATATATATATATATATATATACACACATTATCTTGCTAATTCTATCCCGCCAGAGTCACCAGCTGTTTTTATATGCAATAATATTCAAACTCTTGTCTATGATGCATTTTTGCTATTCCCAAATCAGAAGCGCGATCGCTCACGTGGATGAGTTCAGCGCGCGCAACATGAAAGCCCTGTTTATGATAGAAGAGAGAACTAACCATTAAAACATGCTTACACTTTAGGCCTGTGGCTGTTATATTAAACAGAGTTTATTTAATGTTTTTTTTTAGCTTCTAAAGATTATAGCCGTGTTTCTTCTAACACAACTTCCTTCTCTTCACAGCGGCGCGCATTCGTTCCTCCCTGACCAAAACTTAACGTCAGAATCAGATCAATCGTCTGTCGATTGTTGTAAAATGCCGTCTTTACAGTTACTAAATTGCTGGACATGTTTGATAATAAAACGTTGAAAGTACAATCCACACGAGAGACGCTTTTCCTCAGGCTGAAGTGTGTGCGCGCGTGTGTGTGTGTGTGTGTGTGCGTGCGCGGCGCGCTCTAAAACCGACAAGCAAAATACACTTTGAGCTTCGGGCGCGTCCAAACGATCAAATACACACAAAGCATGTAAAAACGGACGGCTTGGAGAGTATTCACTTAAAACACAGTTTATATCTTAAAGTGAACGAGAACAGTTGGGAGAAAATTGTGTGTCAATATTTTGTCTTAGTGACAGATTGGAGCTTCTTCAATGTTAATCAAAGAACAAAATACAAAGACAAAATCACTCACAGCTCTTAATCTGAATAAAGTAATAGCTTTAATAAGCATTAATCTATCAATATATACAGTGAAAACTATGCAGTGTTCATTTGTATTTGATCACTTTTAGATTTATTTTGTAGCTATTACTTATCTGAACATTAATGTTAGTAGACCATCATAGATAAATGAAAGCACTGTGTTTTTTTTTACATTTGTACATTTGTTTTATGGTATGACAAATGGTATATTTGTCAGTTTATTTAACTTTGTTTCTTTGTTCATGTTCTTACTCTATCTTATGTATATAAAACACTAAAAATGCCTGCGCATTTGCGGTGCATTTACAAATTGATGTTTTATATTTATTTAATTAAATATTTATTTAACATTTCAGAATATAAAGCCATGTTAATTAAGCTGCTAATCTATCATATAAATATATATTTCATACATATATGTGATGTGTATGTATGTATGTATATATGTATGTATATATATAAATATCAAAAAGTACCGATAAGAATACCGTTAAAGTACCGGACCGATAAGCAGTATCGATAAGAGTAGTAATACCGTTAAAACCTTAACGATACCCATCCCTAGTAACAACTCTGCAGTGTCTTATTATTCTAACGGAATTAATTGAAACAAAGTAAGAATTTGATGTGAAAGATGACACATTTAATAAGGTTAGGGGAAAGTAATTACCATTTATAAACAGTGGGAAATGACATCGGTTTTGTTACATAAAGCAACTCATTTTAAGTTGACTTTATCTTCCTCTTTCAGTCACAGAGCACTTTATTTTCAGAGTTGTTTAAGTGAGAAAATCTGTAAATTAGTTCAGATTGGGGGAATAGTAATATTTTATAATTTATTTTATTATGTAAATAATTTTTAATTTATCTTTGCATATATTTGTGTTTGTATATGCTGTCAATTATAGTTCTTAGAAAGAAAATCGTAATCGGCAGATCACAAAATTCAGAAATCGGTATCGGCCAAGAAAATTGCAATCGGTGCATCTCTAATGTTTATGAAGTTACAACTTTATTGTTTCCAGTTTTTTGCAAATGTATTTTTGCCATATTCACGGGATTTCCTTGCATACATGTGTGTCAAAGAACGTTTTTTTGGCAAAAATGGCTGATGATTTGTCAATGCATTCACCAATTTACATCCTTGGATGCCTTCTTTAGGACAGATATCACTAATGTCAGACAGGATTCCTGTGTAAATAGGTTTTTCACAGTAGTTGTTATTGAATGTGTAATGAATTGAATTTGCCGAATCACTCTTCTATAAGCTCATATAACACGATATTGAAAAGGCGATTTAACTCTGTTGGTGGTTTCATTCAGGTACTTTTGTTGTGTCTTAGCTAGGGAAAGGGTGTTTTTCTCTCTCTTAACACACACCCTTGTGACCGTGGCACTGCTGTGTGAATGACTTTGAGGTCCAGTGGCATGAGGTGGTGTGAAGATCTATTTTGGATGGTATCGCTCCGATGTTGTTGCCCCGTGGCGTCCCTGAGAGCTCCGCTCATGTTTGCCAGTGGCCTCCAAGGCCCCTCCGGATATGAGTGGTGGCTTGGGATATGCCTACTTTTACCAGAAAATATACATTTTTTAATGATATAGAATACTTTATTCAACCTTGGAAAACTCATGATGAAACGCTGGAAAGCTTAGGGCAACGGTGTACTAAAAACGATCTTTCCTTTGTCATTTTGAACAGTTTAGTGTGCAGGCGACTACATTGTCAAAACAATCCCCATTGACATGGATCCACGACAGCAGGTGCTCCTGATCCGATCCTAGTCATTGAATATTGAGTTTCTGATCAATACCCATTCAATATATTCTTCTATAGTGTTTGATGCACAATTCAAGTACATAAAAGATATTAAAATCAATTCAATATACAGGTTTGTGCAGAGAGTAAACGTATGTGTGTGGGTGTACATAAGATACACTCTATGTATATATTTGCACATGCTGTATAAAGACATTTGGAGAATATAGGAGTATTGATGTAAACCTCTTGTATTTTATAAGCAGAATAATTACAACATAAAGGTAAAAGGTGGCGATATGATTAGAAAGTAGTATAAGCTCACTGTGTCTGTCAGTTAAATCTGAAGCAAGAACCAAGCCATAGCAACGAGTTATGGGAATGACGTCTTAGGCTATGTTCACACTTGGCATCTTTTTTGACTAGAAAAAGTTGACGAGCGCTTTTTTAATGAAAAACAAAGCTGGCAGCGTCTGTTACAAATAGCAGCCGAGAGCGTCTTTTGTTGTCATAGCAACAGCTGCAACAGTAGCCTAGCGCTGTGTGCTGCAGAAATGTCAAGAAAGAGTAAAAAGTTGGCTCTTGCGTTGACTTTTGAAGTTAACGGGAAAGAAAATGTCGATTCACAATGACGTCTATCTACCGGCACCTTCTCCATTTTTTTCTTGTTGTTATGGAAACGACAGATCTCGCTACTCGCTTGTCATTGGTCAGCTGTCAAAAAGGCGCTTGACGTAGGGCGTTTTTTCAGAAAAGTTGAACTTTTTTCAACTCGAAAAAACGCTCAGAGCTGCAGAAAAAGACGTCGGCGGTGGCGTTTTAAAAAGCGCTCAGGACTTTTTTTTTAAAACACGGTTTACTCCATAGGATTATAATGTAAAACAGACGCCGGCAGCTTCAAAAAAGACGCCAAGTGTGAACTTGGTCTTAGTCTGACGGCAGATAAAAGTGATAAGATATCATTACAAAAGTGCAAATCAAATGAACAGAACACGAAAGCTCAAACATGTGACGCATAGAAGAGAACATACTGGTTCTCGCGCGTCACACATGCATATTTATTCATCTTTTGGTTTTAATGACGGCAGAACACGAGCATCTTTTCATTTTAATGGTGGGTGGCAAATACTGCCACCTATGGCCCGTCACCATAAAATAGCTGACATAAAATACAGATTGGATTTAGGAGAGCGATACCAATCAGTTAAAAAAATGCTTGATCGACCCCAATCCTTGAGATCAGCTCGGGACATCTCTAATAAAATGCTGTATTATGCATGCCAGGCCAGTAGTTGGCTATGTCACTTTCCTATAGACTGAACACGTAACATTAATGCGATAATGATATTGTTTTTAAAAAAACAACTTTGAAACACTTCTTCAAAAGTTTGCATTTTCAGGCCCTATTACATTTCTCTTAAGAAGGAATTAAGAAAGGAACCTTCCTTTGAACAAAAGCCTCGTTCAGACTGTCAGCCCAAATCCAATGTGTGCATATCCGGATGCAATCTGATTTAGATGAGATTTCCACGGTATGATAACCTTAGATAAAAATATCACGGTTTCATGGTGTCACGGTTTTGTGATTATATGTCTAAAATATGTTATTTAAATGTCTGGGTTAGGGTTTTCAAATTGGCGGGAAAAACTAAATTAAAATGTTATACTAAAATATTATCACAATTTGAATTATATTCAAATTTAAAAGGCATAAATTCAGTTTGAAAAAAAAAAGACACGAGGGCGCATCGAGCTAAATATGACCAAATGCACGTTTCTTGTAGGGCTGGGCAATATGAGCAAAAATTCATATCTCGGTATTTTTTGGCTGATTCGCGGTATACATATCTCGGTATTTAGTATTTGTATTAAACAAATAAATAAAGTGAATGTAACCATGTAGGCATATATAATGTGCAAAAAGGGTTAAAATCACATTACATTCTAACATTGTAACATTGCGATCTAAAAACAAAAAAGCAAAGTTAAATTTACAAAAAAATAAATAAAAAAAAGCACAGACTATTGAGTAAAAAGGCTATTTTGATTACCCCGTTTCAGTCACATTACAGTTAGTGCTATCATAAAAATACACTTAATTGTAGGTTTAAAATGTCCAACCACAAACATTTCAACAAAATGTATATTTTAGTCATCGATATTGTGCTCCTGATTCATTGCGCTCTGTCGGTTTGATGCGCATGCGCGCGGCGTCGCGCGTTCAGAACCGCAAAACAAGCAGAAGCTCATGCACTTCTGACAGCAAAAATTGAAATTTTCCATGGCTTTCTAACATTTACAGATGAAGAATATACCTGTGAAATAGTAATGCTTTTAGGAAAACAGCACATAGCTCAAAACAGCGCGTCTCTGTCAGCAGCACACGCAGCCTTTCTGTCAGAGCCGCTTTAAACTCAAAGATTTATCATTACTGATACACCTCATTAAAATTTAATCATATGATCGCAAGGTTCATGTTTACACACGTTCGCTAGCAAGCTAATTTCTTAATCTAGTAATTACACGTTTTTTTAAAGTTGAACTTACATGAATTTGACATGTCTTTGGGCTCTCTTGTGTGAGACACAAGTGCAACGATGATAGAAAATGCCATAAATATGCGTTCTGTGTGAACGGCTTGGTTTCAGTTTTGAGGTAAACAACATCTACACTTTGACGTTCTCTCTCTCCGCAATATTGTGAATGTGCAGCACCGCATCGAGTGGGTTCAACTGGACAGGCTAAAAAAGCATTAAAAAGCAACGACACCTCGTCATCGCACTTTGTGCCAAGCTGCCTGACGCACACCTAAAATTCGACTGCAGCATTTTGCATTTGAATGTGGATTTTTATTTTAAATGCAACAAATATTCGATAAAAAGAAATTGACAGCCCTAGTCTGGGTAGAAACTTTTTTTCCCACTGAACACAGTATATTTATTTTTAAGAAACATATACAACATTTTGGAACCATAAACAATAATTCAATTCTTCTTAAATTAAGTGCAGTAACTTAAGTGAGCCTAAACCTGCAGCTCCACAATAATCAGAAAATAAACAATTTTCTGTAAAAAAAAATCTAAAGGAAAAAAAAAAACTTAAAGTGAGCATAAACCTGCAGATCAATCAAAAACATAAAACAATTTATGTAAACAATAAATAGTAATATTAATAAAAAAATATTTAAAAATCAGTTCAATGTGGTTTTTGGAGACAAGCTCACTTTCTACACATTCATCTTTCAGTCCAAGTTATGACGCAGCAATGTTCACCTTTCCCGGATTAAGCTTGGATTAGTGAGGTACGAGGATGTGCACACACACACACACACACACATAAAGAGAGAGAGAGCGCGAGTGTGGCAGTTTCATAAACACACACACACACACACACACACACGCGGTCTCTCTCCGTGCAACACTCTAACAGTGGAACAGTTTGCTTTTTAAATGTCGTGATTTTAAACCGAGGTAAACAATGACAGGAGGCTTAAAATTATAAACGTTATATATGTGATAAGCTAAATTTAATTACTTTACCTAATCACAGAAACGTAGTACTTTATGTTAGTCTGCTATCCTCCACTCTCTGAAGTAACGTGAGGGAGTAAACTAGTTGATGTTAGCTAGTTAATTAGTCATGTTATCTGCCTCGGACCGCCAAATAGTATTTATTTCAACACTGAAAAAAACGGGGGGGGGGGGTCTCTGTCTTGATCGGGGGTGAAAGAGGGAGAAAGGAAGATAACACAGATATATAGTTTATGTATGACCTGGAAGCATTTATTCAGTGATCTGCGCTAAAACGTCATCTGTACGGGACCTGATTAGTCTACGTTACCAGAACAATTTCCATATGACTTAAGGGGGTCGCACACCGGATGCGAAGCGCAGCGCCGCGTCGCGCCATGTCTTTCAAATTCGAACACATTGTTTTCTATGAGTGTACGCACACCGGCGGCGTCATTCGGCGTCTGTCCGCGGCGCCCAGCAACGACTTCAGAACGCTGTTCTAGACGTGGCGCGGTGCGGCTCGTTCGGTGTGCGACCCCCTTTAGTGTTTTTCGACGGGTCATCCCACACACAGCTGACTCTCACTGATTGCTCACAGCCTCGCACCGTCGGGGGGGGGGGGGTCTGTGTGACTCCGAGAGAGTCCTGCACTTTCTGTCTTTGACGACACGTAAAAAAACGGCGCATACCGCAGAAACGGTATAACGGAAAATTTGAGTGGTTTTGAAACCGTGACTTTTCCATACCGCGGTATACCTTGAAACCGGATATCGTCCAATGCCTAATCTGATTTGAATAACTGAATGTCCACAACTGTTCACATGCGATTTATGTGTCCATAAGTGCTCTTCTGTTTTTACTGAAAGTGCATTGGTTTCTATGGTAATGCCGTTGCATTGTTATGCCTACGTTAAAGACTACAGTAGCAGCAATACTGATGTCTTACCATCACGGTTGCGCTGTAGTATTATATTTCGTCTTGTGAGATGAAATGCAGGGAGCTGTGCGGCTGCATCTCCACTTTTTTTATTTTATTTTTGTCTCCGCTACTTTTAAAACACAAAGAGATACGTGTACTAGCTGTATATTGGTTTCCCGGCTTGACTTGCACTTAGCAAGCTTGTTTCTGCAAAGATGCTCAGCATGTTTTTTGCAAAACGTTTGACGTATTTATGTTTTTTACGTATTTACCGGTCAGACTGAAACGGATTTCCAGAAATGCGATTTGAATAGGATTCCATACGAATGTAGCTCAAAACGGATTTGCACAAATCTGATTTCATGTAGTTCGTTGCCGTTCAGACTATCTAAATATGATCAGATTTAAATCTGATTTGCACAAAAATCAGATTTGGGCTGACAGTCTGAACGAGGCTAAAATGGTCTTTGTTACGAGTTAGATATTTTTGGGGATGCTTCGTAACATTTAAGTGAGACACAACTGACGCTGAAGCAAACCATGGACGAAAACGTCCGGGAGGCAAGCAAGCATTGTTATCACAAGCTGAATTTATTTATAGAGGTACTAATTACAATCATCGAAATAAATATACGTTCTCTAAATTGTTTATGAGAAAAAGGAGGATAACGAGTGACACCAAAACTAATAAATTATCAAAAGCAAAACAACCCTAATTATCAAACCCCAACCCAGCTAATCTAACTGCCAAACAAAAATGTAGAAATAAAGCCGCTAGCTTCTCTCATTAATAATAAAAATACACGGGTGGCTGTCACTCGTTACCTGTAACTAACAAGTACTGGTCTGATTTAGACGACAACCTGGGTTACACAACCTATCAAGCTAACAATTACAGTAGCCAACTAATCTTACATTAACAGGAGTCCTTAATTGGTTTTTAATGTATCTAAACAAAACTCAAAAGTCCCAAATTAACTCGTCATGAAAAGAGTAACAGATCAACTAAACAATTAACTCAATTAAACAGCACAATGAATGTAGTTGACAAATGGACCGCCGCCCGCTGGCTGAAACGCAGGACGACTGACCACAGCCAAGGAGGTCCCGCCCCTTTTATAACGGTAGGTCCAGCCTGATTGGTCGACTGGTGGAACGAGTCAGCCAATAGATGAAACCTAAGAAACCAAATGCAAACAAATACAAACAAGGAATGTAACAGTCTTTGTAGTAGAAAAGGGTTCTTTAGACTATTAAAATGTTCTTCAATTTAAGAAAAAAATGTATTTTAAGAACTAAATGGTTCTTTAACCATAACCCTTCTTTTATGGCTTGATGGCAAAACACTATTTTTGGAATTATTTTAAATACCATTTGAAAGTTTTACACGTCTTAGTTGTGTTATTGTATCATTTCTATTATGCTTTATAATTTCAGGTCAGCTAACAGGCTAATTAGGCCGCTTGGTTTGCTCTTTTCAAAAAATTAAAAGTATCTGATCAGGTCACTGAATTAAAGCATTTCCTCATCATGAACATGAACACATCTCGTCCTTTAACCAGCCCAAACCAATGGCCGTTCTTCATTGTAAAGCCTGACTCTTGCTGTCACTGCAACCTTACAGCAACAGCAGTGATTTCAGAGAGGTGAGAGAAGTAGGAGATTGCTTTGTTGGTCTGTGAGTTATTGGGAGGCTTACGGGGGAGATTGTAATTCATGACACAATCTCATTCGGTCTGTGGTGCTTCGGCTTTGGGAGCTATTTTAGCTGAGTCTGAAACATTGGAGCTTTATTAGAGTTCCCACACTTTTCAAGAAATACTTGTCTGTCCAACTTTAGACACTTTTATTTCAAGGGGTTAAAAAGATTTCAACATTTTCATTTTGTTGAGTTACGGTCACCTCATAACGGTCTTGGGAACTTTTTACTATGTCTTCTTCATCATTAGTTTTCTTACAGACATTTTTTTAATGGCTTTTAGTGTAGACCAATCTTTTCTACACTGCAGTTGTTTGTGATTTATTTTTTACTCCATTTCCACCTATATTTTAGTGCTTGGCACAACTAGAAAAATGCATATTCATTATAAAAATATCTAGATTAAGATTGATATTTTTTCATTCTAAGATTATAAGACTTCGTCAGGTCTAGAAATAACACTTTTAAAATTAGCCAACCTCATATATCCAAGTTTTAAAGACCATGGGAACCATTTTTTTAAGGTAAAACTTGTTGAGTGGGTGAATTAGACTAAGATATATTTATTTACTACTTTTTTTGTGTGGTATTATTTAATTTAATTCTTGTTTTGTCTTATTTTGTAGTTTATATATATATATATATATATATATATATATATATATATAAATAAATACAAATATACAAATATTGAATGATACAATTATTTGATAAAGCTATTAGATTTAGAACAGTTTATGTTTAGAGCTAAACATAATAAATACCAATATACTATTGTAATATTTACTATGTGATTCCTTCATTTATCACAATCAACAGTTTTGCTCCTAATTAAGATGTTTATGTTCTTGTTTATCAAGGACTGTGTCAGTGAAGTGCTGGCTTGAGATGAAATATGAGACATGAAAACACCACTGTTGGACATTGTTAGTGGACAAATGAGTGTGTCAGTATTGCTAAATGTGCCGTGAGAAACGCTCGTTCTGAAAACGGGCTTGTGCGGGGCGTTCTGTCTCGTGCCTTTAGCTGAGTGCAAATGAACCGAGATGTCTAGGCTTGTTTGATGGACGAGGAGGACAGTATACTGTCTTGCTCAAGTGTGCGAGCGTTTGCGTCTCGATTCTGTCTGCTGACAGCACCTCACGTTCATTGCCAACATTTAGCTTTTGTTTACATATCATCCTTATGCAGTGCGCAGTTTAAAGAGCTGTCATTATCTTCTCTCTGAGGAAGACCAGGCCTTTACAGCTCGAGCAATCGCACTCCTAGAATCTGTTTAAACTCAATTACCGTTCCGCCTGAAGGATGCACTTTGATAAACTTGTGTAATGTGCCGTCTAATGTAAAATTTTGATTCTGATGAGACATGTTTAAGTGAGGACCTTGTATGAAATTAACCAATTTCACTACCAAATTTAACTGAAACTATTTAATTGTGTGAAGAAGCTGACATATTGATATTTGAAATGTAAAGTTATTCTAATATTCTCGTAATCTGGGTCATTTTGTCCCTTTTGAATAATTATGATGTGGACAATTGTGCTGGTTTTAGTTGCGTTAACTCTATATTGATAGGTTTTTTAGTCGTTGTATGTGGTTTGAGCTGGATTGAAATGGCTTCTGGCTTTGTTACCTAACTTATTAATCTTCTACTAACATAAATACATTATGCAGTTAATATTCAGATGCTTCAGGGCAGGCGAGTAAACTCTTCCTGAGAATTTCAGGGATGTATTTCACAGTAAAGTGGCTAGGGATGGGTACCGAAACCCGGTATTTAATCGGTCTCGGGGCTAAATTATAAAAGACCGGAGTATCGATAAGCTCTGACGTTAACGGTTCTGTTATCGGTACTGGAGAAATTAAGAAAACACACATACATTTATTATTGCTATATATACACACATTATCTTGCTAATTCTATCCCGCCAGAGTCACCAGCTGTTTTTATATGCAATAATATTCAAACTCTTGTCTATGATGCATTTTTGCTATTCCCAAATCAGAAGCGCGATCGCGCTCACGTGGATGAGTTCAGCACGCGCAACATGAAAGCCCTGTTTATGATAGAAGAGAACTAACCATTAAACATGCTTACACTTTAGGCCTGTGGCTGTTATATTAAACAGAGTTTATTTAATGTTTTTTTTTAGCTTCTAAAGATTATAGCCGTGTTTCTTCTAACACAACTTCCTTCTCTTCACAGCGGCGCGCATTCGTTCCTCCCTGACCAAAACTTAACGTCAGAATCAGATCAATCGTCTGTCGATTGTTGTAAAATGCCGTCTTTACAGTTACTAAATTGCTGGACATGTTTGATAATAAAACGTTGAAAGTACAATCCACACGAGAGACGCTGTTCCTCAGGCTGAACTGTGTGTGTGTGTGCGTGTGTGTGTGTGCGTGCGCGGCGCGCTCTAAAACAGACAAGCAAAGTACACTTTGAGCTTCGGGCGCGTCCAAACGATCAAATACACACAAAGCATGTAACGGACGGCTTGGAGAGTATCCACTTAAACACAGTTTATATCTTAAAGTGAACGAGAACAGTTGTGAGACAATTGTGTGTCAATATTTTGTCTTAGTGACAGATTGGAGCTTCTTCAATGTTAATCAAAGAACAAAATACAAAGACAAAATCACTCGCAGCTCTTAATCTGAATAAAGTAATAGCTTTAATAAGCATTAATCTATCAATATATACAGTGAAAACTATGCAGTGTTCATTTGTATTTGATCACTTTTAGATTTATTTTGTAGCTATTATTTACCTGAACATTAATGTTAGTAGACATTCATAGATAAATGAAAGCACTGTGTTTTTTTTGTACATTTGTTTTATGGTATGGCAAATGGTATATTTGTCAGTTTATTTAACTTTGTTTCTTTGTTCATGTTCTTACTCTATCTTATCTTATGTATATAAAACACTAAAAATGCCTGCACACTGCTGCATTTACAAATTGATGTTTTATATTTATTTAATGAAATATTTATTTAACATTTCAGAATATAAAGCCATGTTAATTAAGCTGCTAATCTATCATAGAAATATATATTTCATACATATATGTGTATGTATGTATGTGTATATATATAAATAACAAAAAGTACCGATAAGAATACCGTTAAAGTACCGGATCGATAAGCAGTATCGATAAGAGTAGTAATACCGTTAAAACCTTAACGATACCCATCCCTAAAAGTGGCACAGTTCATTTACACTGGCAATTGATATTCTGTGGTTAGCTTTAAGCGCTGGCTCCAGAACATGATTTTTGTGCTCTGTATTATCACCAAGATGGGTTTTACTTGTGAATGACCTGGACATGTGCTGGTTTTGATGTAAACCAGTATTGGTGGTTCATATTTCTTAGTCATCAACACATCTGCACTTTAACACCTTTATGATTTACAAGCTCCTCTATTTCACGGATGGTTGCTGCTCTGACATCCGCTGTATACATTCAAGTATATGTGTGATTGAATCATATGACGGTGGTTTAGATAAAGAAGTGAGCTTTCTGAACTGATGTCAGCTACTTCAGTTATTGAACTTCATTGAGTTAGTTTGTTTTATCTGCCACTTATGAAATTTATCTAATGCTTTGCAATTAGGTTACTGGAGATAATATTGTTTCACATAATTTGTTCGCATGCTGCTTTCTGACTTTGAGTAGTCCTGGTTTATTTGAACTGATTAGTTTCTCAACAGACATAACTGTTACAGGTATAGTTCATCCAACATAAAGGATCCTTTGAAAAGTGACCTTTCTCCAATACAATAAAGTCTTTGTTAACTAAAACTCGTGGTTGTTTGTAACTGTGCCAAGACCAATTTATGGTCAACCCTATTTGAGTTGAAGAGTGATTTCTTCATTATTGTCATTTTACACATTTATTTTTTAGAGTCAAAATATTTATTTCTGACAATTTGAGGAATAATTATGCAAAATAAATATACTAAGCATAGGACTTTATCAATAACACACATCATGCGTGTTCATTATTGAGATATATCATTTTATTGTATATAGTCACATGTCTGAAATTTGCATGTGTTGCTTACTATATTTCATTAAATAATGTGATATTAAATATAGCCTATATCACCTTTACATCGGCTATCAGCCGCCCTGCTGGCATCAGCATTGGCCAGCAAAAAGTACATTTTAAGGGAATGCGAACCAACATTATTTGAAATATGTTCTTTGGTGTTTATTTGGTGAATAAGTCAGACAGGTTTGGAACGACACCAGTTTGATGAATTCAGTTTGTGTGCATTGTTTCATGTTTCTCTAGGATTGTGTACTGCAGCAGCGCTCTCTGTGTAATGAGTTTTAATCTGAAGGAGCAGTCTTTAGCTCAGACGTCTGTCCAGCTCAGCAGCACTCTTTAGTAAGCGTTCTCCACCACTGCTTTTGGAAAGACGCCATTCAGAGGAATGCAGACCACAGGTTTCCCCAAACGCTGTTTGCTGACGGACAGATTCTCATTGATTCACCCCACTCTCATGTTGCCATGATTTATATGCACAGTGCATGTAGCATTAGGGAAGGAGATACTTATGCTTTAGCATTGTGGTTTATCTTTATCACGGTAACGTTTTCAAATGTACCACTCACCACTGTGCAGGTCTATTCATCTTAGTTGATCTGGAACCTGGAAGTGGTGAAGCTTGGATGTTTTTCAGGTTATGAAACCTACTCAGATGGCGTGTCCAAATAGCTGGGCAACTTTGGTAAAAATACAAAGGCTGCTGTTTAAAAGCATGCCTGCTTTTCTCTTCTCTGAAGACGTTTCATGACATGATTTCATCTCGTGCTCAATGCCAGCGCTGACACTGCTGAAGGAGCCAGCTGTCACGTAGTCAACATGTGAAAACAGATGGCATTTATCTGTGCGCATTTGGAAATATTTAGGAGTGTTTGGTATTGTTTTCCCATTTTGAGAAGTCTGTCTTTCTCTCTCAGGGAATATTTACACACGCTGAGACTAAAAGGCGAATGCTTGTCCAAGGACATGCTGTACACGGAGTACATGAAGCACGTTCAGTGCCCTGCACAGACTCTGCCCTCATGTTCATAAAACACACGCACGCAGACTGGAAATGTATGCTCGGCATCTTTTACACCTTTTAAAATGTTTTTTATTGATTATATTACCTGATTTAGTCTTACGTGTCACAAATGTAGGGCTCTATGATTTCCATGATGCAAGACAGAATTGCAGTCCTGTCATGAAAGTGGAATTTAAAATATTATTTGTTCTGGGATCTGGCAAATTTGGGATTAATAAATTGCCCCCACTTTATATTAGGAGGCCTTACTATGTATTTACATTTCAATTAATAATTTGGTACAATGCACTTATTGTGTACATGGTTTTTTCATTGTACTTATACAAAAGAATACCTGAATGTAATTACATCAGTTATTAATTTCTGTAATTAAATTATAATTACGTTCATCACTTACACCTTGGACCTGCCCATACCCCGAAACCTGTCCCCAACCTTCCCCATATCCCACCACAGCAGCAGCAGAAGTGTTTTGCAATACAGTATGAACACAATAAGTACATTGTACTTATTTAGTATTTAAGGCCACCTAATATAAAGTGGGACCATTAAATCAAAAATAGGACTGCAAAATAAAGGAAAGAGAATTTGTCCAAATTAAACAAACATAGACCTGAGGTTTGTGTTTGACTTGTTTTTTTGTGTTTTTTTTACATTATTCAAATACAGCAGCAGGAGGAACCAGTTTGAAATCATTACTTTTTTCAATGAAATGATTGGTGCAGAAATCACACACCCCGTTAACTCTATACATGTCCCCATGTCACTGAGTTGAGTGCTTCTACTAACACGCGCATTACATTGCTGATAAAACCACATAATTGAACTGTTAAACATTGACCACTTTCACTAAGAGCAATGCTCACTAGTCCTGTGATAATCTATGAGGTTAGTTGTATTAAGTGCTCTGAAGGCCTCCTTTTCCTGCTGTTTTTGTCTTGAGAGAGTGTTTTACAAGCTGCTGTGACTGGTTGACGGAGCTCAATCTGATCGGACTGTGAGCAATCAAGGGGCCGTTCACACAGAATGTGTATTTGTGTCTAAAACGCAACTCGCATCGCTCAGGAATGGTTTTTAACGCAGCACAGAACGCAAGGGTCTGGAGACACGCTTTTGAGACCTGATGCAACTCTTTTTTTTTTTTTTTTTATAGGATGTGATAATCGTTTGAAGAAATGTTATATAATTCAGGGTATCCTTAAATAAAAATATGCCATGCTAACTTGTTGTAAACAAAAGCTTGCTATGCTTGCCCCGCCTCCGGGGTCTTCTGATTGGTCCACTGTTTTGGAACTGACATTGACAAGCAGCGTTGCGTGTAAAAGCTGAAATCCTTTTAACTTGATAGTGCATCTTAAAAACGCAGCGCTTGTGTGAAACACTGCAATTGATCATTTTCACGTGACGTCACACTCTTATAGGAACGCCCACCTGGAGGGCAAAATTAAGCTTTGCTCCACTGACCGCCAGCTCTTTGTACGCAGATTGCATCAAATAGTAATGTGGTAAAACGCAGATATTAAAAGGCAAGATTCAGTAAACACCTTATTGATGTATATTTTGTACAGGCAAGAATATGAAGCCAGAATATAAACAAAATGTGCAAAGTTTCACATTAAATGGCTTCCCATAGAAAACCATTAGACGGAAAACACTGAAGCGTTAAGCGGACTGCGTTCATGTTCCCGGCATCATCTACTTGCCTATGTAAACTATGCATAATTAATATAGAGAGTAATTAAATATACATATTACTCAATTTTATATTTTAATATTACCGTTTTAGATATATCACGGCACTTTAAGTGTTTTTACATTTTGTCGCACTATGTTTGAAATATTGCCGCCGGTGCTTAATATGGATTGCAAATAGCCAAAACTTGCATTGTGTTCAGAAATAACTTAGTTTTATTCGTTTGAGAGGTGATCTGAAAAATTGACATGCTTGTGCAGCAGATCTGTGGATGCTTTGCCCTCCACGTCTTCGAGCCGGTCACGTGACTGAAAGCTATGAATAGACGCGAGCGCAACGGTCATACATGTTCATGTAGCATAGTGCGTTTACATAGAAAACAATGGAAAAGCATCCTTTTGAATGTAAAAGCGCTTTGCATGTGAACAGCCCTTTAGTGGCAAACTCTTTGGTTTTTGTCATCAGAAGTTTGGCAACCGTAAACTTAAACCTAAACGTTGTCAGATGTCTGCTGTTAACAGTTACGGTTATGCCATTGTTGTGAGTAAACAGTGGATGATCATCAGAGTTTGCAAACTTGCAATTAACCAAAAACTTTTTTTGGAATTGAACCAAGCACTTTGTGCTGCATTAGTGTCTGTGTTGTAATTCTTGACCTTTGTTTTGGTATTGCTTACATGTTAGATACTGCAGATGTGGACTGGATTAAATAAGTTCAGCTGAATCGCCAGAAGGCCTTCCACGTCTCCGCTCATGGAGAATGAGCCATTGGAAATCTTTTAAAGCAGACTTTAGTTTAATTAGACTGCCTCAGGAGATGAAGAAAGACTCATGATGCACTCTTAGCTGAATCGTTCGTTCGTCTTGTATCGGTTTATATTTATTACCCATTTTAGTGGTCATGATTGGTCTGCAGCTTAATAGATGATAGCAAGCGTGGAAGGACGGCATCCAGTCTTATAATTATCATAGAGTCATCAACCCAGCACAACATCTCTAGTCAGCGGTCCTCTGCTGTGTTTGAATGTTTATATGCGCAAAAACAACAAGCATAATCCACATTTGCCTTTTACAATCATTTTAAAATGTCCCAATATTGCACGATTTTGAAAGCCTGGCAGTCAGTATAGCCACGTCAATGCAAACATAACACAGCTTTATTCCTTAAGTCTGCATGAAATCAAATTTCAGCTTTGGATCAAAAGTCATGTCATCTATGAATTAATAAATAGTTTAAGTGAATTAAATATCTGCAAAGATAGCCAGAAGAGACGTGGAAGATGTGATGTAACTCTCTATGAATCATTGTTTACATGATGCTCCGGTTACAAAAGTATGGGGTGATTTTACATTTTTAGTAAAGAAATTCAGGACAAATATTGAAGAAATCTTAAAGCACTGAAACACAAGCTTTACATGTCCTTGTCAAGCCTCAGGCCTGCAGAGCTTACATTGTGATTGTGTTTACTGTAGACATGCTTCCCGTTTGTTTATACACAGAGAGACGAGGCAAAATGATTGTCATGATTAAATTATTGGTAATTAACGGCATGCACAGCTGGTTTACATAAACATTAGGGTGAAAATGACCCTGCATTTTCCTTTCAAGATGTAATAGTTTGTTACTTATAATGTGAAATTTATGCACAAAAATGAAATGCTAATATTTGGTTTAGTATTATATTGATATAAATGTTATAAATATATTCATAAATGTGAATTTAAGTAGTATTGTTAGTAGTAATAATTAGGAATATTTGTTATTTCTACTACTACTAATACTTTTCATAATGCATATGTATTTACATTAATAATAAGAGACGAATAAACAACTATAGCAGTCATACAAGCAATATTGCACAGAATTACTTGAAATAATTTTTAAATTATGTATTATTATTATTATTTGATTTAGTGTTGTCAAATGATTAATTGCGATTAATCACATCCAAAATAAAAAAACTAAGTTTACATAATACATGTGTGTGTACATGTATATTTATTATATGTGTATATATATATATATATCAATTCACACTCATACAGTATATATATTTAGAAAATATTTACATGTATTTAAATATTTATATAATTTATATTATACAAATATAAAACAAAACTTAAATATGTACTGTATGTGTGTGTGTTTATATATACATAATAAATATACACAGTACACACACATATATTATGTAAACAAAAACTTTTATTTTGGATGCGATTAATCGTTTGGCAGCACTAATTGTATTATTTTACTAAAGGTATAGATATGTTAGTAATTCTATTTTTCCTCTTAATCAGTCACCGTGTAGTAATGCATCATGCATTCAGTGTGAATTGCTTTTGGTGCTTCCTTTGCTTTAAGCACGACCTGAAGGCAAAAACCACCTGACCTGAAGCTATGGCTAATTAGCGCAGCATTCGGTGTATGTATGCTTGTATGTGTATATATATACACACACACACACACATACACACATATACATAATAATCGACGTAATCGTAAAACCAGGATTGTTCCTCAGACAAATAATCGTACCAACACAATCTATAATCGTTGCATCCCTACTACACAGCATATGCAACAGTTGATTGGATGCAGCCAAGTCTGAATCGAGCTCATCTAATTCTCTGTTTGGAACAGCAACTGCGTCTACGATGCCTTAAAACACAGCGTTCGTAGGCAGGTTCTGTGACAGAGCACATGAGTCTGGACAAGGAAGAGTTTGAACAATGTATGCGAGTGAAACGGATCCGTCCTCACTGAGTCTGTACACTGTTATTCTTGAGCGCTCTCAGTAGGGCCTTTGTGTTGCACATGAACACACACAATCAAAGAATCAAGCGGCTTAGACGTTTTAAGCACTGGCCACAGTCATATGACTACATTCAGACTTATTGTTTGGATGTGAGACACACACACACACACGCTGTTTAAGGCTAAACTGAAATACCAGGCTCTACAGCGTGAGCATTTCACTTGCATTTGCACTGCGGTGATACTACAGTGTCATTTGTTATGCAAACATACTAACCACAACCATAGCATAAAATTAGGTGACGGAACTCTTAATGCAGTCATTCAATGTACAGCTAGCCGTGCATGAATCCCTTATGTATTCGCTCTTTAGCAGCAGTTTGTATAGCAATATTTAAATGACACCCTTGTCATTCTTTGTGTTCCTAAAATGGTCCCACACTATCGACGTCAGTCATTTCTCTGGTGGAAATAAAGCTTCGCTGTTTAGTCCCTCTGTCACAGTTAAACTAATGTGTAGTAGTCAGACTCTGTCTCTGATAAGGGCGTCATTTTAAGCTGGTGCACCGCTAGTGTAACTTTGTTTTTGTTTTGCGCTAGCTGCGATCGTTCCGTGCAACAGAAACATTGGTTTAGCGGAACCTTTACGATTGATTAAAATTAAAGCGCAAACCGGTTAATCGCTGCATCTTACTGTGTAGTATGTGTAGTAAAAATACCAGTTTAACATGGAGCTATTGTTTCAGCTCCGGGAATTAGTTATTAAATATTTAATATGCTCGATTAAGCCCTATTAATATTTCTTTACAGTTTACACCTTATTAAGTGCTTGTCCAGCAATCATTAAAAAGTACATTCTGTTAATTTAATTAAAATCTCGCTTACATTCCCCGTGGCCCCAGGTAATGATAGACGGGATTAATACTTTCTCTTTTGAGCTAGGCTGCGTTATCTTTAGGGCAAATAAGGATAAAAATACTTAAAATCACATTCCAGAGACACTTGTTTATAAAATGGAAAAGGTTTATTCGGGATATTGCTATTCTAACATAAATGGATTAACTGATAAGACCCAAACATACAAACACATACATACGAGAGTTGAGGTTAAGGTTTAAAGAATAATATTCTTTCTATTTCATAACTTAACCAACCAGCCAAAAGATCACGAACGAACCTTTGCTTCGTTACTGCATTCAGATCATATTTTAACCAGTTCAGTCAGGATTAGGAATTCAGTTTGTACTTGCTTGAATGGGTTTAAAGCAGGCTCGACGTTGGTTCGTTTTCCCGCGTGAGTTCAGTTCTTTGTTTCGGGTGTCACGTGTTCAGCTCGGGCTCCTTCGGTTGTTCTCGTGTGGAGACTTGAGATGGCTGCGTGACGTCATCGGGAAAGCTCTCCTCCGCAATCGTTGACTTCGTGGCTCCGTTACGGCTTTGGCACGGTCTTAGACCCCCTCCGATGGTTGGTTTCGTTGAGAGAGAGTCCGGCGGGCCGGCTTCCAGGTCAGCCTTGCGCGCGTTTGAACGCGCCGAGTTCAGGAGCGCCAGAGAGTTGCAAGAGGGAAGAGAGGGAGGCGCGCCGCTCGCGCGTCGTTTTAAACAGTCCGTTTTCTTGGACATCCCCAAAGGCGGCTGGTCCAATCAGAGCGTCGGTACGGGGCGGAGCCCCGCCTGCCCGGCTGGTTTTTTGCAAAGCATTTTCAATGGAGAAAAGAATAACTTTTGATCCCTGTATTAAAACTTTTATCAAGTTTACACATTTATAATATCACCACATTCGTTATCGTACTGATTTATGAAATTTTGCAACCATTCATAAAAGTCTAAACACTGCAGCCTACACATTCCAGGTTAAAGCACGATTAGAAATCAGCCCACGTTTTCCTAAATTAATATTCATATTCCACAAGCATATGAGAGAAAGAGTACACATTAATATCCATATATTTCTTTGTGGATGCTTTGAAAGTCATGAAATGAACGAATGTCTTTGAGAAGCGTTCCCGCACATTCCTTTTGTTCCACAACAGGAAGAAAACGCGCGCTTTTGCGCTGAGGCGGAGGAGGGGCTTTTAGAGGGCTGCTGATTCTTTAGCTGCCCCCCTTCTGGTGACTTGTAGAGTTGAATTCCTGCCGATATATAGGTTACATATGTCTCTGTATGACCTTGTGTTTGTGTGGTTTTGTCTCTGCAGCCCAGAATGTGACGGTGGAGGAGATTCTGAATGCCTACAGACAAGCATGCCAGAAGCTCTGCTGCAAACCAATCCCTAAAGTGCTCAAACAGATACAGGTAACACGCATTAATTCACTCCGTCTCTCACATCTGCAAAACATCATGGACATTCATTCAAGACTAGTGATGCATCAAAAATATTCATCTGAAAATGCAAATGAGACGGCCGAAATCGTTGTTTAATGAGCGTTTCTCCGATGGCGTGTTTTGACTGTGTTAGCGTATATTTTTGTGCACAACGTGGATATGCTACAACAGGTAAACGTGTCCGCTGTGTCGAGGCTTGGACTGATTGACAATATCGATTTCTCTATAGGGCTTTTCACACTTGACATTTTTAATCCTGGGTCATCTAAACCCCGGGTTATCTGTAATTACGTTTCACACTGCTCATACTATACTTGGGGTTAACTGTTAACCCTGGGTCATCTAAACCCCGGATAAATGTAATCCCGGGTATCTGTAATCACGTTTCACACTGCTCATACTATACTTGGGGTTAACTGTTAACCCTGGGTCATCTAAACCCCGGATAAATGTAATCCCGGGTTATCTGTAATCACGTTTCACACTGCTCATACTATACCTGGGGTTAACTGTTAACCCTGGGTCATCTAAACCCCGGATAAATGTAATCCCGGGTTATCTGTAATCACGTTTCACACTGCTCATACTATACCTGGGGTTAACTGTTAACCCTGGGTCATCTAAACCCCGGATAAATGTAACCCCGGGTTATCTGTAATCACGTTTCACACTGCTCATACTATACCTGGGGTTAAATGTTAACCCTGGGTCATCTAAACCCCGGATAAATGTAATCCCGGGTTATCTGTAATCACGTTTCACACTGCTCATACTATACCTGGGGTTAACTGTTAACCCTGGGTCATCTAAACCCTGGATAAATGTAATCCCGGGTTATCTGTAATTACGTTTCACACTGCTCATACTATACCTGGGGTTAACTGTTAACCCTGGGTCATCTAAACCCCGGATAAATGTAATCCCGGGTTATCTGTAATCATGTTTCACACTGCTCATACTATACTTGGGGTTCACTGTTAACCCTGGGTCATCTAAACCCCGGATAAATGTAATCCCGGGTTATCTGTAATCACGTTTCACACTGCTCATACTATACCTGGGGTTAACTGTTAACCCTGGGTCATCTAAACCCCGGATAAATGTAATCCCGGGTTATCTGTAATCTCGTTTCACACTGCTCATACTATACCTGGGGTTAACTGTTAACCCTGGGTCATCTAAACCCCAGATAAATGTAATCCCGGGTTATCTGTAATCTCGTTTCACACTGCTCATACTATACCTGGGGTTAACTGTTAACCCTGGGTATTCGTTAACAGACGTTTCACACCGTACATGCCTAAACCCCGGTTAACTTTCTTATTTGCATATTTGCAAATCTGAAACTGTCACTGATTGGATGAATAGCAGGCAACCTGTTTACACGGCTTTTCCCACGTCTTGCCAGTTATTAAAAACAAAGTCACTGCTTATGTCTTTAGTTCAGCGAAGATTGAGGAACCGCTGATCATAGCTGTACAGGCAGGGGTAGCCATTTTTAAATCAATTTAGTAGCAGAGCTACTGCAAGCGATTTAGGGCTGGAAATCCACGGTTTTCACGGTTCACGGTTATGGAGTTCATGGTTGCTTAGCAATGGCAGACGCCATGGGAGCGCAAGCTAAGAGCGCTTTGGAAAGGAGGAGAAAGTGGCGCGCTGTGTTAAACGCGGTTTTAGGCGCGATATGTGAACGGCCTCCTGAGATGCACAAAGGCAAGAACACATAGACAAACATATAAAAGAAAGAAAACAAGGAGCAAAGTATGTGAATATTTCTTCAAATTTCTTTCCGTCTTTTGATATTTCTTCTCACCGGCGGTAGTTGACACGACGCGCGTTACTGACGTGACACGAGCCTCGCTGCTCAGGTTCTGATTGGCTGTCTGATGCCAAGCGTCCAGCAGCAACAAGCAAACACCGCTCCGTTTCACACTGAGCAAACTTAGCACCGCGATGCGCGGTTAACACCACAAATCCGGTGCTAACCCTGCTCCGGTAAAATGTGGTGCTAACACCGCGTTCAAATTACAGGTGTGAAACGTGTCTTTACCCGGGGTTAAGCGCAGTGTGTAAAGCCCTTCTGTAAATCCGTCTTTATTTTAATGAACTGAGGTCTTTGTCTATGTTGGTTTCCATTGATGCATGAACAAAACATAAGCTTTGCACTTTGTTACTTTTGATATGAAAGTCTGGGCTCTCATTATATTTTATGACACAATCCATCCAGTAAATGTCATTTCAATGCTTTGTGTTTTGACGTGAAGTGTAGCCGCTTCAGTTCAAGCGAAATGCATTTACCTCAGAAAAGCCATTCAATGTTTATAAACTCGTTAGTCAGCTAGAAGAAATTAACTTTAGAGGAGCATTTTGTTACATATATGCACTATGCTACATATTCATTATATTTGTATTTTTATTTTTGTATTTTATTAATGTGCATTTGAATAAATCTGTCATGAAAGCAAGTTTTTATTTCAGACACATTGGAGTGGAGATATTATATAGTAATTGAATAAATATACTAATAATGTGCATTTAAATGGTAATATACAACTTATATTTATTTGAGTGTTGATTTAAGTAATTTAATTCATTTGTTAATTGTTTGAAAATTTCAGCTAAATAGAAAAGTTTTGTTTCAGTAAAATGTCAATGCATCCCTATTCAAGATGAAGTTCTGCTTGAGGTCATAGTGGTAAAATCACACTCAGAAGAAAAGGGAAGCCTGATCGTGCACATTAGTAACCTCTATTGTATCCACATGTGGCCTGTTGTGCTAGATTACATCTGTACACACACACACACTCTCACACACACACTCTCACGCACACACACACTCACACACACACACACACGCACTCACACGCACACACACACGTGCACACACACACTCGCACACACACACACGCGCACACACACTCACACACACACACTCACACACTCACACACACACACACTCTCACACACACACTCTCACGCACACACACGCACACACACACGTGCACACACACACTCGCACACACACACACGCGCACACACACTCACTCACTCACACTCACTCACTCACTCACACACACACTCACACTCACACGCTCTCACACACACATTCAGAGTCAAATTCACAAACATCAGGGATTTGCATATAGCGTTTTCTTGGTTTGGTTAGAGTTCAATATGACCGTGTCTGTTTTCTGTCATTCAACTACATGACTTTCTAAAACAAATATAGCAATTATGCGTTCTAATTACTAATCTTATGATTCTCAAAAGGTCAAATTGGTCACATACACAATAGCACAAAGCACAGTTACATAAGAGTCTCAATGGCTCCACACCAAAAATCAGCCTGCACAGTATCAGAAAGAGGGAGGGAGAAATCCCTCACTGTTATTATAAATCTGTGATATTTCATTGAACTTTAAAGTAAAAAGTAAATATCGTCCAGCCCTAATACCATGTTATTGCTACATTTACACTTTTTTATTAATTTAAACATTAAACAATTATTTGAAACGTTAACACATTTTTTTTTATATGAAAATATATTTATATGAAAATATATTTTATTTTAATATATTTAATTGTAGCTGAAACGTCTGCTTGCTCTTGTCTATTTGTTTTTAACTCTCATGCACTCTGCACTTTTTTGCACAATGCAATTTATATAATCTTTTTTTTTATTGTTGTAGATTTTCCAGTCTTTATTGGATTCAGTGTGTGGCTAGCCACCTTCTTGTTCATATTACATTTATTCGAACATTATATTAGAACATGTAATCTGATAGTTATTGGTATCAACTCTAATAGAAATGTGTTGATTTAATTCACTTCCTTGAATTATAATTCACGGCTGCCCAAAAACCCAGTTCTCAGATTGGAAATGATCAACAGACATGGGTTATATTACAAAGAATTACAACTTCTTATTCATAATACCTGCTCATTCATTGACCAGACCTTGATAAACGAGTTTATAGTATATTACTGCTTTGATTGATTTGAGCTTCACTGTTTAAAAAACACCTGATCCTACTGTTCATCAAGTGTGTGATGCAGGTGCATCTCAATAGAAACTGTTATTTAAATGTTTTACGTTCTAAAGGACTTTATGTACTATACAAAAATATTTACTTAAATATTAGTCCAAACTTGAGTATTCAAACAACATAAATAGTACTCTGCAAAACTTACAAATAAATAAATAATAATTTTACTTTCATAACTTTCACACTGAGGTTGAAAATAATTCATACATTTCTCTTGTTTATTAACAAAATTCAGTCCAAAAGTGTTTGAGTCTCTATAACATTGTGTAACGCCTCTCAATTAATACCTGACTCAAAATGGACCTGAATGCTAAATCTGTATATTTTTTTTTTATGATTATATCTCGTCAAAGCTTCAAAACTATGCATATTGTGTTAGTCATCATTGCTTGCTTCCAAGAAAAGAAAAATGCATTTAGTAGAAATTAGGGTCTTTCATGCATTATACGAGGGTTAGATGATTGGCAGGGTGAACTTCATATTTCAGGTGAGACTCGGCAGGTGTTATAATGAGTCAGGAGTGAAGCCCGTCACTGAAAGCAGACAGACAGAGAGAAATCATGTTATCATGGCCTGATGTTTGCACAGAGATGCCAGCGATCACCAACCAGCACATGCTGCCGCTCTCCTCCCCTCTTTCCCTCCGTTCGCATGTCCCGCTCCCATCTGTTACCTTTCCTCTCCTTGATTTTTCCCTGCAAGTATTGCTTGTAATGTGTTTTTGTGCGGTATGTGTAACCTGGAGTTGTCCAGAAAGGCATCAGTCTGTTAAAACCTTCCAAGGGGATGATGGTAATTTCCACTGGGAGTCTCCAGGGCAGAAAATAGCCGGTCATTACTGTGTGCGTGTGTACGTATGTGTTTTTCCACCACTCAGTCTGCGCTTGTGTTCCTCTCTCCATAATCGCTTAGTCACCCTTGGAAAAATGACTTCACAAACAGGCCTGTAAAAGAAATGCGCTGAAAAAGAGAGCTACTTAGATTAACACACCTATGTCCATTTACTCTGCACAGAGGATGTTTATTATAATGTTATATTATTACATAGTATGCAAGTGTGTGTGTGTGTGTGTGTGTGTGTGTGTGTGTGTGTGTTTCTATAATGTACATTACAGCTGTGTTTCATCATAGTGCAGTCCCCACCGCCGCATGGCACAGCTGGATTAATTATTTGCAAAACATTACTAAAATTAGTGTTTTAAAATGATTTTATATGTATCCTATTATACATATTTTTGACTTTTGGGGTAAACCAAGCAGGAGCCATAGGCATAAATTTATTTATACAGTTTTTAAGAAAGAAGGTAAGA